>JAOEGS010013963.1:197904-235496 GCA_025447755.1 Corythornis vintsioides
TTACATGTTTCCTTTGTGGGGGTGTTTTTCCCCCCCCCCCCCCCCCTTCGCTCCCCCATGATACAGATGTTGTAATATTTCTGGGGTCTGGGGGGAAGGGAGGATGTGTAAGAGTAATGCTGATGATGACCTAAAGAATGCATTAATGCTTTTAACTGTGAATTGGGGTCATAGTTCTCTGTAAGAGTGAAAAGATCAAGAAGATTTAAAGCTAAACTTTTTTTAAATAAAACTAGATTTAGTATAGGTTATGGCTTAGAGGCATCTTATTTAAATTCTACTTACTATGTTTAAGCTGAGATGCAGGGATACAATTACTGAAGCTACTCTTAAGTCTGCCTAAGAGTTGAACATTAACTGATATAAATCGAAAAGCTGGGTTTAGATTCAGATAAATTTAAATAAAAGCGTGCCTTTATATTTATCCTTTAAAAGCACCACCACATGGTTATATTGCAGCCTCACCATGTCCATATCTAAACATGTCTCTGTTTCCTGTTGCACATCAGGGAGCTGAGATAGAAGTGGATGAAAATGGCACTCTGGATTTGAGCATGAAAAAGAACCGAAGCCAAGACAAAGTTATGCCTCTCACTTCTTCCAGCACAGCACTTCCCACTCCTTCCTCTTCTCCTTTCAAAACAAGCAGCATCCTTGTAAATGCAGCCTTCTACCAGGCTCTTTGTGAACAGGAAGGCTGGGATACACCAATCAACTACAGCAAGACCCATGTCAGGAAAGAAGAAGAAAAAGAGGTATTTTTTTCAGTTTCTGAATTACTTTTTCCCTTGGATGAGAGGGCATCTGATGGTCTTTAGGATGAGCAATCTGGTGCAGTTTGAAAGGAATCAGTTTCCACTGGTAGAGGTTTATGACCATTGAGTTGGCCTTAATGCCCTCTCAGATGTGGCATAAAAAATCACTACTCACTTGTAAAAACCTTGCTCTCAGAGCCTACTTGGGAATGCTTACAAGTCTCTAAGATAAGGAAATCAAATGTATCCATCATTAGAGACAGCCTTCTAAAGTTTATTCCTAATGCCCTGAAATGACCCAGGGATCACTCAGGAAAACATCACAGTAAACCAAAACCAAAGCAAGAGAGACTTTCTTATGCTGAAACAAGTATTATCTTGTTCACACTAACTCTTTATAATTCTAGATAAATCATTATTTAAGCATTTAAACACATGCTTAGAATCTTAGTGTAGTGTTTCTGTGGAAATATTTTTATTTTATATTTAAAATACTCGAATATTTCTTCACTCTGCCAGTGAGTCTTAGATCCCACAAGTGAATCCAGTGGTCCAGAAGCCAGACTGAGAGCACAAATTCAGAAATACAAAATCATTAGGAAATTCCAAAGTTTTATTTACAAATAATGCAAGAGGATATGTACAAAATTTCTACCAGTTGTGTTGTGTTTTATTTGATAAGGAAATAACATAGAAAAACTAGCTAGACGTGTCAACCTGTTTTAATAATTGTAAAGCTCCAAACTTGAAAATGCAATTGCAGGAACAAATGTGATAAACCAAAATTTTAACAGATGTTTTAATTTAGTAACTTCACAACATTTACAGCTAATCTTCTAGTCTGTCACTTCCAAGTGGAGAATTTGATTTTGAATCTGTTTCTCTCTTTCTTTCTGTCCTACCTTGGCATAGTCTTCTCTTTTCTATTTTATTTTGCTGGCGAGTTTGGCTTTATTTTTTTCCCTCAAGCCTGGCTGTCACAATATGGCTTGCTTATATTTTCTTAAATCAGGAGAGAACCATCAGCACCTTTAAATATTAATTAGATAAAATCTTGGTGTCTTGGTTTGAGCTAGAACAAAATTAATTCTGTTCAGTGGGTTTTGCTTTTCAGCTCAGTCTCTTCTAACTCCCTGCACTGTCTGAAGTTAACAGCAGATTTTCACAGCCAGCCTCTGCTTCTGGCAGCAATAAAGCTCCATGGTGGGAGCTACTGCCAGGGCTCAGTGTGTGCAGAAAGGCTCTGGCTTATACTTGCTCCTGTGCAGACCAAGGTCACTGCTCCAGCTCCTGTGCCACAGTGGGGAGGAGCAGCCAGGAGAAGTGACCCCAAACTGACCAACAAGGGATCCCACTCCACAGACAACATATTCAGTATAAAGCTGAGGGTCAAGCTCTCTTCTTCAGCCAGTTACTTTGACACTTGGTAATTGACACAGAGCAGCCTGAGTGGCATGTTTCTGAAGAAGAACAAAAGGTGTCCCAATTTGGTGTTCTTACTCAGTTTCAAATGCACTTCTTTTCCTGATTGGTTTTATATATCCAATTATGGTACCTGAACACTACTACAAAATTTTGTTCAACAATCAAAACTGGCACTTCAAGTAAACAGAGACAGGTGTAAATCTACTTAGGGCTGAGATTATGGGATCCAAATCTCTAATTCCAAAATTACTAGGAAATTAAAGATAATTCAGTCCTGTGAAGAAATCTGTCAGCGCTGGGTAGACACCTGCAATAATGAGACCACTGAGACAGTTTGCACCAGAGTGGATAATTTCTTGGAGGCTTGAGTTTTCTTAAAGATCACTTTGTGATCACCTCTGTGGGGCTGATGGTGCTCCTAAGCTCAGCAAGAAGAGCACGATCCCTGAATCAGGGTTTGGAGCAGTTTTGACATAAAGTGGTAGGCTGAGAGTTTAGGCCCTTCCCAATTTGTGCTGCATAATGAGCAAGCACATCCAGCTTTGAGAGAACCACCTTGCTGCAGGGGATCAGTTGATGTCACAGACTGGGCAGGGGGGCTGTTCTGCAGCTCCTGCTCCCCACTGCCACCACTGCTATGGCAGGAGCACCCCCACACCCCCCATCCAGTCCCTGCTAAACTTTCAGAAAGCTGCTATGGATGAATGGCTACTACCATCTCCCTTACTGGCACGGGGAGCTGGAAGCATCAGCAGGCTACCCAACAGGACTTAAAGGTCTGTGCTCAGGCACTCTTGCCCCTTGTGCTCAGTGTTTTGACACTCCGCAGTTTGGCCCTAACCAAGGATCTGTCCCCAAAACTCTGCTGTGAGCTTTTCCCATTCCAGAGAGGGTTGACATGTCCAGTGAGGGCCAGAGGCTCTGTTTTGCAAACAAGACTGGCAGTTGTCCTCGTGCAAAGAAAATGACTGATTATATCTATTGCTAATTCATTGTTATCTGGTTCATATGCACAACAGTTGCTTAATTTTGGTGGTAATTTCCAGAAAATATTGTCTGTCTCTCTCTCAGCGAAATAGCCTGTCCAGATGCCCCCTTAAAAAAAAAATTCTGAATTTGGAAAAAGCTCAAAATCTCTCCAAAGGAAAGCGCTGAGAAATAACTAGAGCTGTCAGTTAGTTCAACTGTCAGTTCTCCAAAGATTTCAGGGCTTAAAAATGTTAAAAGTGCCAGATGCTATTATCTGTTATTCATGTTACCATTATGTTCTGGTCTTTGCTGAAATCAATATAAACTTCCATCTGTACATTAATGGAGTTTCATTGCTTGCTTGCTTTCTGTAGTGTGCACGCGTGAATACACACATGCTCTTTGCAGAGAATAGTCATGTTTAGACTGATTTGGCTGGTTCTGATTTTCCTTTTAGTCTGGAATTCTTCAGAATTTTAATAGTGTTTAGTTATGAATCTGTTCAAATGGGAAAGGAAAAATTATACATCAAAAGGTTGGCCTTGACTAGCCCTAACAATTATCATCTAAAGGACCAAAGAGTGGGAACTGCTAAAAGTATTTTTCCAAAGGATTATCTCTCCCTCTAAAGCCAAATCTCTGGAGAAGCATACAAGCCAATGCATGATGCTTTACTCTTAGTCCTATTTATGTCCAAAAAAATATTTGGTCTTTAGGTCTGACCTACTTGTTTCAGACAGATGTAGCTCCTTTTGGGCCACATGTAGTGCTGTAAGGTCCTAGAAAGGCAGTGTTTAGTGCTCTTTTGCCTGTGCTCCGTTTGCCTTGTTTCCATTTTGCAGCTTCTACCCATTTGAAGATTTCATGCTGCTTGAATAATACCTAGTGTTCTATAAGGTGATAAGAAAACACTGAAAAAAAAATCACCTGTTTAAATATCTATATGCCTCCTGCATTCCATGGAAATACACTAGGGGATCTTAACTAGGAAGCAAAATGTATTTTGACTTTGGTCCTTATGATTTTTTTTTCCTTCCGTTTTCAATATAGCAGCTACTATGAAATTGTAGATATTTGTGTCTGTATTTGTGTTTATAGCTCTTGGTTTTTAAAATATACACATCTTAATACATCAGTGAAGGAAAATAAGAATTAAGGTTTGAAAAAAATATTTCAAAGATAGAAAATGAAAAAATTGCAGTTCTAAACCCTCTAGTATTGTAGTACCCTCTAGTATGCTGATGGCTGTAGATGTACTCACATCAACCTTCATCTTTCAATCTTATTTTTGGTGTATGAAACATCATTAAATGAAGCTGTGAACTGTAATAGTGCAGTATTTTGTCAGGCCTTGCTATGTTATTCTTGATCAGTCCTTTCTGTGCAGCAGGTATCAGTGACTTGATGAATAACTCACACGAGTTTCTGGTCCATCACCAGCAAAAGATGAAGAGATATCTTTCATTTGAGAAAAAGAACAAAATCTAGATGTATGAAAATAGTCATAAACCCTGCAGCACACTCAGTTACAGCCAGTCTTTGCTGCAGGTGCATCCCAAGGTATGCTATAGAGTTCAGGATCCCAGTGGAGTGCAGTACGGTCTTTCTGCCATCCTCTACTCCAAGCTTCTCTCAGTTGGACCGTTGACAAGAGGTGGAGGTGGTTGATGTGGGCCTGGTCTTGATACATAGTTGGGATCCAGCTGAGGAATGCACTAATTATTTTGAAACACAATATTGGTCCTCAGTTCCGTGGCATAGATATAGTCACAATTCACCTCTGTGTTTTGAAAGTTTCTATTTTGACATTTAACATTTGACGTCTCTTCCATCTGGCAGCAGAGAATCATTTTGTCTTTTCTTTTGAGAGCTTTTGATTTTACAGTGACTTACACTAGTGATGATTCCTGTAGGAGTTATTTTGTGCGTATATAAGAAAGGCAGGACAGCACTTGTGGACAGAGAAAGTCAGGAACCCACATTCCCATTCTGCAGACTGCAGTGGCAAAAATCACCCCCATATGTCACTGGAACCAGAATTTAACACAGTGCTTGAAAATAGTCTTGGAGGTTTCTTGAATCTTGAACAAAGCTGACATTTCCTTTTCCACTTCTGTGGGGTTTTTTAATTTAATTTTTTTTTTTTTTTTTGTAGTTTAATTTCTATGCTTGGAGGACTTTCAAATGTTTATTATTTTTGTATTACCATTTGAACAATATTGTCTTTAATTTTCTGTATTAATCCCTATCTGAGGTTTTCCTTTAGAGATAAAATTCAGAAAAGCTGAAATAAATCAAGGGGTTTTATTATTTAAAATAACAACTTGTTAATTACTAGGAAAGAGTGTTTAGAAAAGCTGAATATATGTATTTTTACTTTCTATATTTGTAACAGATGAGATAATTCCCAAACAAACTAACCCCACAAATGTAGTTGCAAAAAAATTAGTAGTAATTGATAGAGCAATAATATGGCATGGTTTCTATATGTATGTGTAGTGTGAGTTTCTGTAGGCAGTAGGTAGCCAGTACCAGAAAGCAGAAGGAAGTCTCATTGAGGATCCAATCCTCAAACAGGCAAAGATGAGCTGCCAGAATTGAGGACCATATGGAAGCTTTATCAGAAGAAACACCCCCGCAGAGCTTACAAGTCCCGTTAGGCAGAATCTCCATTTTCAGTCCAGATTCTCCTCAACCCTCCTCTGCAGACATCCCTGTCCCTCTGTCCTGGCACATTCTTCATCTGCACAAGCCCAGAGCACCTATGGCACCAGCCCCATGAGGTTAGCAGGAGCTGGGAGCTTGTCCTGTCAAACACAGGAACCAGTTTCAGCTCTTACAGTGATTGCTACTTGAGTATGGGAATGGAATCCCAAAACCAACATGATCTCCTAGAAGGGATTAATAGAGATTTGATCATTGATGTTATGGACTTTTGAGACTTCTTGAGTGATACAGTATCCATAGAGCATCCCTCCAGAAAAGAAATACGTATCCTTCCTAAAAATAGTAATTGAAGGCTGTAATCCTCAAAATAGTAGAAACGAAGATATTTTGAAGGCATCAAAGATGACTTTTCAGAAAGTGAAAATGTAATTTCCTTTCAAGACTCCAGATACCCAAGGGAATGAATACTCATGGTCCAAACCATCCATCAAACAGCATTGTAGCAGGGATGATTTAAATCTACAAATAGTAGCAATCAAGAACTACCCTTAGCAGTCTGATACTAAGAAATCCTCAAAGTGGTTTTGTTCTTATGATTTTTCCTTTAACAAGTTATCTTTCTGGAGAAGATAAGTCATTCCATGCTACAGATCTAAAAGGCTTTGCATTTACATCTGTTTATGTAGAAGATTTAGGATTGTAATTTTGCAATTCACTGTACAGTGGTACTCACTTCAACTTTATACAAAGCTCAGTGATGTAGTTGCACAGAAAAAAACAAGCAGATGTGTGCAGAATCTTGTTCGGCTTTATTTTCTTTATATTTTTCTTTGGCCTTTATCACCATTTTATAGATCTAAACCAAATTTTCTCTACATATAGTTTAAAACTGCATCCACCTTCAGAAATACTTTCACAAATATACAATGCAACATTTTTAAAAGGCTACCTATGTAATCCTGAAATTATGATGTACTAAACTTTCTTCATCTCTATCCATCATTTCTTAAGACTTTTTGTTGTTGTTGTTTCCCAATAAATTTCTTTTCTTGCCCCAGCAAGTTATTTTTTGACTATATGGGAAACCTTTTGTCATATTCTCATCTGACATTTCAGAAAGATCCAGTGAGCTCTCCAGAAAACATGGAGGAAAAGAAGTATCCAGGAGATGTCTCCATACCTAGTCCTAAACCCAAGCTCCATTCAAGAGATCTCAAAAAGGAGCTCATCACGTGAGTCACAAAATATGCCCCATTCTCCTCTGTCCTGACTGTGGCACTGTTCTGAGAGCTGCTTTGGAGTGGTTTTGCAGGAGCTGAGCTGCCATGACAGCTCCGTGCTGGTTTTATTTGTAGTTAGCTCCCTGTTGCATCTCTGCAACTGGGTAGATGTGATGTCTGGAGCTGAACCAAGCTAGGCATGAAGGTCGGGACAGATTCATGACCAATGTTACACTGGGTATCAATTATTTTTCCTCAAGTAAAAAATGGGCACCACCTCCTACAAAATACATAGTTTTCTATTGTGCTACAGATTGGCTGTGCTAATGCTTACATAATTAACTCTATTTGGGCAATCATCTTTATAAATCCCCGGTTGAGAGTTGTGGAGAAATTCTAGGGATTTCTCAGATAGGCAACATGTAAAGTTCTTAAAAAGTTAAAAAAACAAGACAGAAGCTGCCCCTGGGTTTTCCCACATGTGCAGAATCTATGTTTAAGTTTTTCATCTCCTTACTTCAAAGCAGAGTGAGTTAGTTAGTTGTGCTGAAAACCCAGTGGATGCACAAATTCACAGTCTGGGAGACTAGGCTAATACTCTCTTTTCCCAAGTACAGAGACTCACTTGCTCTGTCTTAAGCTCCAGAACTTTCCTGTGTAAAACTGCAAAGAAAGCAGGATAATGTTATTAAATCTTTTTGTATGCAGCAGCTTGTTTCACTCAAGAATCCTTCCAGGAAAATGGTCCCAATCAGCTTGTAACACGAGTCACTTTGTGAACTCATCTTTGCAAAACCCCTTTGGTTTCACATTAGCACCATGTAGCTATCAAGAGTGTAGTCACCTAGGAGTTAGCAATAATTTTTACCACTTTTCTTTCTGTCCCAAACCACAGTACATCTCTGTAGACAAGTGTACTGTGGGTCACTTTAGTCCATAATACATCACTGCAGGCTCACCCATAAATAAAGGAGCCACATCTCGTCACCTTGTGTGCTGTTCCCCAGACACAGTGGCACTGAATCAGTTGGATTCAGTTAGATCTGCCTCTGTCTCCAGAAATTACATTTTACTGGGGCAAGCTGCTGTGAAGAGTGATTCTTTTCCCTCATGTCATGCAGTCTGCCTGTTGTCTACTCTCCACGTTCTATCTGCAGTTGAGTTCATGACCTAAATTGCTACAGGTCAGGTTTGTTTTGCCTCTTCTAAAACAAATGCATACAAAAATCACTGAGAGTTTATTTGCTGAAGACTAATGGCCTTTCTTTTGTAATATTTATTCCTTTGTCACATTGACCTGTTTTGAGATGTCTGAAAAATACTTTCCTAATCTCTTAAATAATAGTTCCCAGAGAGTTTACAAGGGCAATGATCAGCTTACAGTGGTTTTACTGTAGTATTTTCAGACACTGAGTAGAAACAGACATCTCAAAGGTAACTGTCCAGAAAATGTAATAAGAAATAGTTTAAATTTCTCAGAAGAATCTATAGGTAATATAAGGAACAGACTACATTTCTGTGATCCCATTGAGCCCAGAACTTGTACAGAACAATTCAGTACAGGTGGCTCCATCATGAGGAAGTTTTTAAAATGGCATATGCACTTGTGGAGAGCATTTCTGACATAGCTCAGCTGCAGTGAACTAATTTCTAAATACCACCTCCCAGCATGAGTTTTCTATTTTCTGATGTTTATTCTCTTGCCTATAACTGCTCAGGTTAAACCAGGATGTGAAAATGAGGCTTCTCCAGAGACTTTTGAAACAAGTTGCTAACACTCTGCCAGCTCAGAGAAAATAGCTGGGTGAGGATCTTGGGTGCTCTTTACTCTTTACTACAGAGCACCAGCTGAAAGTTTTTGTACAGCTTCTGCTTGTCCTTCTTATCTGTGGGTCCAGTGAAAAGAGACATAGCCCTTTGTAAGGTCTCCGAAGTGTCAGTGTTTATGGTGTAAAATACTGTAGAAAGGTATACTTCATTCACTTTCTCCTCCCCCTCCATGCATAAATGGCATTTCTTGATATCTTTGCCCTCTTGCAGGGCACTGTATCCCAATCTGATAAATGAGCTTGGTGCTGAAGCAGTGCTGAGGTAAAACAGAAGCTATAACATTTCCTCCAGGTCAAACATCCTTCCATATCTTGGCATAACGAGACATGTTTTCCTGCTAAATGTACAACACCTTATGTTACTTCTTAGTTCAGCTGAAAAACATCTTGGAAAACTTTTGTGCTCATTCTGAACTTCAGCTGGATGAGCTTGATGAGCTTTCTGTTCAGCAAGCAACCATAACACATACTTTTTCACTTACATCAAGACTGGAATTAATCACAATTAAAGTCTGGAAGTGTGTCTTAAGAAGGTGCCTTATTTTCAGAAGTCAAGGGAATTATTTTGAATATTACTGTTCAGGTCAGAAACTTCATTGCTAACATTTATGAATTGTTAAAAATTTGGTAGCAGTAATTAAACTGTTCTTTTGAAAACACAAGTCATAACCAAAATACCTCTGTGGTTTCACATTATGTAGATTAAAAACAAATAAGTTGTTGGCTGACTTGCACAATAGGAATTTTAAAACCTTTTTGCCATCTATAAACATAGTAATAATTGCAAACTAGAAGTGTTGTGTAAGCTTAGCTGGGTTTCCATAGTGTTGAGATGCTGAAGATGAATGGGACTGCCTTAGGGATCATGACATAATTCATGCAGGGTAGGGTTTTTAACACATACTCTAATTTCTCATTGCATCTTCTTTGCATAGCTGTCCAACTCCAGGATGTGATGGCAGTGGTCATGTAACAGGAAACTATGCCTCACACCGCAGGTAAGAAACCACAGAGAGCCTAAAGCAGCAAACAGAGCTACTTTTAGCTACTGTCATCTTTCAGCAGCATGGATAAGCATTCAGAAGCATTTTGCAGCGAATAATCCACACAGAAATGTGACCAGACGCTCTACCTGACCTCCGTTCAGGCAATGTAAGGGAAGAACTAGCTCTGAGCTACTGCTTCCCCATGCAAAGCTCTACAGGGGCTTACTTTTGGCCATAGCTCTATATCTTTCCAGTAATATAAGAACAACAGCCTGATGTTGACTGCTTCTCCTATACCAAATATTTGAGGTTCTTTTTTTTTCCAGTTCTAATTCATAGATTGTTTGGAAGTTACTGTTTTAAGAAAAAAAAAAATAATTATTCTGTTCTACAAAAATATTTCATATTGTGGTTTTTTTCAGTGTTTCTGGGTGCCCATTAGCTGACAAGACATTAAAATCCCTTATGGCTGCTAACTCTCAGGAGCTTAAGTAAGTATTGATAATAGCACAAATGTTATTGTTATTTATCTTCGATCAACATGTTTCCTACGTTAATGCACTTGATCATTTGAATTGCTGTGAGCTACATCAAACCTTTGTCCATAACTTGAAGTGTTTTGGTATGAAAGCTTTTGAGTGAAATAGAGTTTACTTTTCTCCATTTGGCTTTCTTAATTTTTTGTTTTAATGAATTAGCCAGGACCTGGGGGGAAAAAAAATAATAAACACTGGAAGAGAGGCTGTTCTCACTGTATTCCTGAATCAGAGAGAAAAATACCTAGTATGTAGTGCTGTTCTTAATAACTTACTCTGATCCAGTTAGAGTAAATTAGAATTATTTAGTTAGAAATAAATCTAGTTAGAATAAATCTAAACACGAGATCAGAACTCCTGCAAATAATTTTTTATCATTCACTACCATGTACTATGAGCTTAATATCACTGAAGCAGACATCAAGTCATATGATTTTGTGCTGGCATAATTCTCACCATGAAATGTCACTTACAAAAGGACTGTGCAGGCTCTGCTATATAGACAGATGTATAGGGACATATGAATATTTCAAAAATCTGTAGTCAAGAGAGGCACTGGCAACCAGTCATCTAGTTATTGAATTGGCTTTGTCAATAAGGATGTGGGGAAGAGGAAAGGATAATTAGAGTTCTTTCATAGCTTTCCCTCTGCAACTTGTAAATTGGATCCCATAATAGATGGCTTGGAAAAACTCATGAATGTGTGTAAAAAGAGGAGAATCCTGTGACTGTCCTTTCTGTCCTTTAGGTTCATGCTTAGTCCAGATAGAAGAAAATAGTGTGATCACAGCTCTATTACACTGTTCTAATATTAATAGTATGTAGCTGTGGCTACATTTAGCCTTGAATCAGTGTTTAGTCACAAAGCAGCTTCCTCAGCTCAAATGTTAGTGGTCTCATTCTCTAGTCTGACAACTTGAATCATAAACAAAATGCTGACCTGATGGTAGCCCTAAAGTTGAACCTGCTGGAGATGCAGCAAGATGTCAAAGAAAGGCCATTTATCCAGGCAACTGTTGAGAGCAGTTCCCACAGGCAGTAGATAAACTGACACGTTGGCACAACGCTTCAATTTTTCAATCTCTGAGTCTCAAAAGTATCAAATTTAGGTTTGGTTTTAAAAGAGCAGCACAAGAAGCAAAGAACCTACTTGTGAAAATGCTGACAAATTTGAAATCATTTGCTGAGTCATATATATTGGTCCCTGCTTTTGTTGGCTTGCTGCCACACATAGACACTCACACAAATATTTTGAATAGTTGCTCCTCATGCAGCACCCCCCCCCTCCCCATATTCATGTGCGAATAAGGAAATTTGCATACCAATATGGTTATTTTTCCACTAAAGCTTCTAGAGTTTTGGTCATGCCATAAGGAAAGAGGAGCAACAGCATATGACTTAAATGACAAACTGCACACTGTACGCCATGTATAAGTGAGTTGTGAAAGACAAAGTCAAAGTTCATGAACATTTCACAGACAGAAATATGTTGCACAACGCACTTAGCATTTAATTTCAATTAGCTAGAAAAAGAGCAAAAATAAAAATCTGTTCACAGACAATTTGTAAAAGGAAAAAAGGGGTAAATGAAATTGTTTTCCACAAACGTACCACCTTATTTCAGCTTCCTGCAAACCTTGTTCAGGTGAAATTTTAAAGAACATTTTCCTTTTGATAGGTATTGGCTAAATGAAATCTTATGCCAAAAGCTGCAGTCACACTTGCACTGGTGTGGCATAGTGATATCAATAGTTCATTCTGCTCTTGCTGTATAAGCAGAGGGCATAAATGCTCATAGAATCAGGCCACGAAAGGACCCTCATGGAGTTAGGCATGAATGTGAAAAAGCTGTGTATTTTTTTTCCAAATGTTATTCACATTTAATTTGCCAGAATCAAGATAGGAATTTGGCTTTAATTACAAAACTGGAAGCCAGCAATGATACAAGGCTTCCATGTGATCTACAGTTTGGAAATAAGGAAGATCTGTTCAGAAAGTGAGCCTTTGACTCAGATTCAAGATTTTTTTTTTTTATTGGAGGATTCTTGCTGCACACAGCAACCTAAGGTGGTATCATTAAAACAGACTAAATTTGATGATGACTCAAATTTTGGACCTATAAGGGATAATTAAGGCTGATTATCCTATTTCACCAGATTGTTTATCAAGTGTAAAATAATTTTTAAAGTGTATTTACTTAGAATTCAGAAGCTTCAAGGAGTAGGTAGACAGACCTATCCTTACACAAACTGGTGCAGTGGTTAAATGTCAGTTTTTAGGAGAGATTCTAGCAGTCCTTCTAGGCAGGTTTCACACAACATTTTGACATTGCTTATTCCATAGGCAGATGATGTATTTCAGTCAATAGTTTTCTCAGCTGACCTCTGTGGATTTTTATTTTTTTTTAAACTACAGTTCATATTGAACCAACCCTGTGAGCAGAATTACTTCAGGATCTGCAGCTCAATGTATAAGTTTTAGATGCAGCTGTAGTTCCACCTGACAATAAGGCAACCCTTTGGGGGAAGAGAACAAAATAAAAAGCAAGTGCTTGATGCACAGTTTCAAGAATTTTGATGTGAAATCACTGAGAGATTTGTTCTTGGAGAACAAACTCGATGAATTGTAGAAGAATTAAGTAACCTAAATCCACTTGAAAGTTGACATCTTTCAGCTTGAGCTCCTGAGGCCTCTGGCCTTCCAATGCAAACCTGATTTTCTTGGCTCTGCACAGGAATCCAAAACAGAGGATGACCCCTCCATCTGGGGCACCAGTTTAAACTCATCTGCCAGTTAAAAACTGATGAAGATCCACAGTATGACTGTTGTTGGTGTATTGTGGAATTTCACAATCCATATGCAGATATAACCAATAGTTTGAAAACCCAACCTAGTGGTGCAGCTTATGAGTCTTGCTAGTGAAGCTTCTTACTAATTTGTCAGTAGTCAACCTTAAATCTTATCATTTCATCAGCATTGATAATATCTCAGCCTCAAATCTTAAATTACTTCAAAACATACTTTGGTCTCTGATCTGGTTGTGAAACATAACTGTTGGTGGAAGAGGTAAATTAGATGGGGAGATTCAAATTCTGTTCAGTGTAATTTTTAAGTTTCTAACTCTGACTGAATGATTTGAAAGTCTCAAAGAGCAATTCCTACACTAAAATCCACATCCAGTCTATGCAGGCAGCTCTTCTATCTGTGATCATCTGATAAAACAACTAGCCAAAATTAACACCCAGAGTATTTGGCAGGTGCTTTGGGTTTACTTTGAGCATTCACACTCTCCAGACAGCTGCCCTTGCTGCCTTCTACACGTGACATTGTGCCCAGGCCTTGTCCCATGCTCAGGTCAACATTTCGCTCTACACCATCAAGCATGTCTGGCATCTGTAACCCAAACCTCTACCTCTGCTGTCGGTGTCAGCCATGGCATTCTGCCAAAATATTTTGCTCAGAAAATGTCACCGTGACATGTTTTGACACTGTCTCTAAAAGGAAAAAGTGGCCCCTTTCTTCAGCTGAAATAATCTGCTGAATTCTACTCGAATCGGTGAATAAAATTGGCCGTGTCCAAAAGAAATCACATTTTTTGACAAATTAATTGTTCACAGAAAAAATAGTTTAAAATAGTCTGTGAAGAGATACACCTGCACACTCAGATGTGGTATTACAATTATATTGGTAGCGACTATCCATGGCAGCCTACCAATGACTAGATTCAATCACCCATCACCTCACCTCAGGAAAGACTCACTAACAACTGAGCCCCTTAAGAGAGAACTGAACAAAGCAGGTTTCCCTAATGATCCAGCACGAGATTACTTGGCACAGCTCTTTCTGTAATTCAGATTCTCTAAAAATCACAGCATTCAAAAGGCCTGTAGGGATGCTTAGCAGAGGAACTTTGTGCTGTATAATTTAGAAACACAGAAATGGCTGGCACAACTTCTAAAGGTAAATAATTTAAATTTTGTTTTTGTGCTGCTTTTTGGGCTAAGGTGTGTTTCTGTTCTCTTAAAAAAAAAAACCCAAACCAACCAACCAAAAATACATGCAAGAAATACAATAGTCTTTAATTAATTAAAAAAAAAAAAAAAAAGGAAGAAATTTAAAAATCTGAACTTCTGAGGTGAAAGGTTCTTCCAATAAGGTCCTGATCCAAACCCCACAACAGTCAGTGGAAAGACCTGCTGTCTCCAGTGGGTTTTTAAAGCTCATTCTTCATGTACAACCAGCAAAAAGCCAGCCCTCCTAGACAACTGACAAAACCACAGTGACAGGCAGGTCTGGTTCTTGTTTGTTGCACACACAGAGAAAGGCCTGGAGTGTGAGGTGCAAGGATAATCCGGTTGCCAGGTTGAATACCCAGTTGAATCTAGTGCTCAAAAGGCATGGGCCTGTTGTATGCTTACAGTGCTAGAGTATTTACATTCTGAAATTCCAATTCTGGCTGTTCCTCTACTGCCCAAAAGTAAAATTGCCTCTCTGCTTCCATCTCCCCTTCTGTAAATACTGGCAAAGTGCTTATTTGTATCTGTACCTGAAAGCATCAGAAGAATAACAAATAAACACATAACAGTAAATGTACAAATAAATCTATATCAAGCTGATTTTTTGATTTGATTTTTTTTTATTGTTGATCCTGCACAAAGAAAAATGTTTGGTGCAAGCAGTGTTACAAACTAATTAAATCTACACATCATATGCAATGTATTTCACATTCCTTACTACAACTGTCTTCTAAAAGGAAAAAAAAAAAAAGTGTGAAGAGTCTGCTCATTAAAACAACAAAAAAAAGAATATTATTAAGAACTAGTTTTAATTATTCAGCAAAAGCTCTGCTGTTCTTTCTTCCACCCTCAACACAATACAGGAGGTTCCCAATACTGCCTGTGTACCTCTGAAGCTGTATTTTGTAAGCTCCCTGTATTATTCTGTAGGTGCCCGACCCCAGGCTGCGACGGCTCTGGCCACGTAACGGGGAACTATGCATCCCACAGAAGGTAAAAACCATCCCATCACACGGGGCTGCAGCACTCAGGGTTCCTGGCAAGCAGCAGCAGAAAGGGGTGGCTTTTATTCTGTGTGCTTCTTTCAGCTTATCTGGTTGTCCTCGTGCCAGGAAAGGAGGTATCAAAGTGACTCCTACCAAGGAAGATAAAGAAGACCCTGAACTTAAGTGAGTACAAAAGCTGTGGTCTACCACCAGCAAAGGGGTGGGGGAAAAGCCTGTAAGAGCTCAGGAATTGAGGTGCCTCCAGGAGATGCCCCAGTTAATCTGAGCAATGTGAGGATAGGGCCTTGAGCAGGAGCCCAACCAAGTGTCTCTGCTTCTAGTGGTGCTGGTGGAGTCCACCACCCTGGAGCTTGAACAGTGAGGAAGATTGCTCCATCTTCTTGCAGCAGTCCCTGACTTTTTAATAGTGCTATGACAGTGGTACTTGGTTGGAAAATTTGGCAAAAAGAAGGAAAACAAATTATTTCTGCCTATAATGAAGTCTTTACATGTCAGGTAATTAAATCAGAGTAACACCTTCAAATTGTATCCCAGAAATATATGTAAACCTCGTGGTCTTCCTCTATAAATAAATTAAGATTTAACTTAAAGTAAAAACTGGAAGCTCAACAGAGATTTACTAAACCAGTAACTTGATTGCACATTCCATTAAAATAAATAAATTATAACATCCAGAACATAGATATGAAGATTCAGTTGCATAAAATGTTGTTCTTAATACTTGCTAAAGGTCTTTGAGAGGCTGCACAACACTGACAAGGCAGCACAAAAATTCCAAACCTTTCTTTGCATAAGATAATGCAAGTTTTTCAGGCACAGGAACCCATCCTCTGCTTCATGCCCAAAACCTAGAGAGAGGGGAGAGAATGTTGAGTTTCCATGCACTTGCAGAAGTGTATTTTATTTCCTGTGATAGAATATCCATTTTCTTTTCTGGTAAAATGTTATCTAAATTAATGTTTTAATTTCTTAGGCTGTACAATTTTATTTTAAACTGTCTAATCTTAAGATCAGCTGAACCCTCATAACTCAGCTGAGTGGGGTGCTCAAGTCCAGTGTGTCTCCAGGGACCAAGTCTTAATCCATTAATGCAAAATGGCATGGGCAACTAGAATTATTTTCTCAGGCTTTCTAGAGACTGTCTTGACCTGCTCTCTCCAGTGAAAACAGGGGTTCTTTTGCTGTGTTTCTAGATGCCCAGTGATAGGCTGTGATGGCCAAGGTCACATATCAGGTAAATACACTTCTCATCGCACTGCTTCTGGTTGTCCTTTGGCTGCCAAGAGACAGAAGGAGAGTCCTGTCAATGGGTCTTCACTATCCTGGAAACTGAACAAACAAGAGCTGCCACACTGTCCTTTGCCAGGCTGCAACGGGCTGGGTCATGTTAATAATGTTTTTGTCACCCACAGAAGGTATAACTTTGTGTTTTCTCTTTTCATTTTTCCTTAACGTTCCACTGTAGAATTGACAACATGCGAGGTTACAGTCAAATAAATTGTTCTGAAGTCTCTTAATAACAACAGAGTTTACATTGCAGCTGAAATAATATTGATCAGAAAAACTTGCAGAGAGTTGGAACCAACTTGTAGCTCTTTTTCTATGCTCTCATTGCAGTGACTTTCCAACATCTTTTCTTCAGATTAGCAGTTTCTCTATGGTTTGAAATGTAATAGAGTCCTTTCCGAGGCAAATATGGAGTCGTATGTGTGTATCTTTTACAGAAAATCCAAATATAATTGAAATGTCACTAAAAAAAGATTTAGCAAGAGCAATAGTTGCATTCATTTCACCTTTCTACCAGTAGAAAAGCTGTTTTCATTAATTTTGTATTTAAATTACTAGAACCACGCAAAAGAATAAACACATAGAACTCATGTGGATTACACAAGTTTGAAGTTATTCCAGTCTTACAAAAACTATCCTTACAAATTCAACCAGTAATAATGAACATCATAATTCTATATATCACTGTGAAAACAGTATAATTTGATTGCATTCAGTCAATATTGATCAATCTGTCTATAGAATCTTAATTAATACCTGGCAAATCTTGGTCTTCTGTCTGTAGCAGGAATTAATTCTGTATTCTGTGCCTCCTTTGTTTTCCTTCTAAAACTCTGAACCAACTTCTCCAACACAAGAATATCTGAGGTGACTTGAAAGAAATTCAGAGTTCAGTTTTATCCTAAATTTATGATGTACATCCCATGTTAAAGTACTTAACATTAGGAATTGGGGCTAATTAACTCATGCTAAGCAATACTATAATTTCAAAAAAAATAACATCAGTACTGTGTTGGCTGGTTGCAACTCATACTGCAGATGATCTCTGTCCTAGATCTAGTCTGGATCATACTCAAGATCAAGATCATGTTACTTAAAATGAGGTAGTAAATGTCTTTTGTGATGTGTTACCCTTTCCTAGCACACTTGAAACCTAACAAGTCACATGTGGCTTTGAAACATCCTTCCAGTTAGTTACCTGCTCTGGGAACAGATACTAAACAGCATTTGGGAACTGGAGAACTAGTGTGTTTCTCTCTGTAGCTTTCAGCTAAGCAAGTGTGAATCTAACCTTAACCCACATGTTTCCATGTGGAAACACCAAGTCTGTTAGGACTTTTGGTTTTAATTTTCACACACACACACACACACACACACACCAAATCCAAACATTTTCCCCTGGAACAAAATTTTCTTCACTCCTTACTTGGCTACATCTGAATACAAATCCTTCTGCCAGTGTTTCAGCATATGGGTATTTCTTCATTGTTATTTATAAAGATAGTATAAGACAGTGCAATTCATCTTAGCCCTTTAGTGGGCTATAAAAATTGCCTCAGATAATTACCAGTTGATGAAATTGTAAGCTTTGAAATAGCAAAATGCAATTTAATGTGAACAGTGGTTAAAAAACAAACTGACTGTATAACAGAACCATTCAAAAAACCTATTACAGTCTATAGGGTATATCCAGACATTATTGTATTAATCATTATTATCTATCAACAGGATGATACAATAGTTGTGCACTGTGGAAATCATTCCACTATCTGATTTTTTTTTTAGGTTAGTAAACTTGCCATTTTAAAGGACCATGCTGCCTCTTTTCTCTGGAGCACAAGCCCTCAAAAAAACAGTTTAGAGTTTTTATTCATAAGTGTTGGGACTTCAAGAACTCTGTAAATGCATCTTCACATAACTTAATAGGAGCTGCCACTGTTATTTTGATGATTCTAAAATATGCTTCAGAGTTGTTATTTATAGATTGAGATTTCTGTGCCAATTTTCAAGCTGGAATATACAGTTAAATGGCTTTTTATGAGTTATGTCATTCCCCAAAGCTATGCTATAATGGACATCCTGATGTGACCTTAGGTACAGAGGGCTATCCAAGTGCATGATAATATTGCCTGAAAGGATTGCTGCCATTTTCAAGTGGGTGCTAATGTTTTTCTCTCCTATCGGTTTCAGCCTGTCTGGTTGTCCTCTGAATGCACAAGCCATAAAAAAGGGCAAAATTTCGGAAGAATTAATGACTATCAAGCTTAAAGCCAGTGGTGGTAAGGAGATTTGTAAAAGATGATGACATTTATTTAGCTGGAAGGGCCCTGACTCCCATTTATACTTGTGCCCCTTTGTGCCACTCTGGCATTAATTCTCACTCCTTTCAGTTTTCTCCTGTAATAACAAATCTTGAATAAGAAAAACCTTTGCATGGGAGATGGTAAAGTTCTCCTTTACATCGTGGTAACTCAACATTAAGGGTGTGCTCTCACCTTGTCTCAGGGCATTAGTTTTGATTTGGACATACTTTTAATATTGTTATTACTGATAAATTCTTAGTCACAGATAAGTAAGAGGCAATTTAAGGATCAGTTACTTGATCAAAAGCTTATTATCTTTCTCTTGGTTAGTAAAAGATTGCTGCTCATGGACACCTTAAATCTCATAGTAATATTTTCAAATCTTTGCAGGTATTGAGAGTGATGAAGAAATCAGACACTTGGATGAGGAAATAAAAGAACTGAATGAATCCAATCTTAAAATTGAAGCTGACATGATGAAACTTCAAACCCAGGTATGACAGAGATGTGATAGTTTTACCTTATGTTATTTTTAAGCACAATAAATAAGTTAAATGCTATATAAATGCTATATTTAAACAGTCTCCTGTGCACTTGTTTTCCCATCCACTCTGTGGCACTTAAAAGAACTAAAATCCTACATGCTCTTTTGTCAAGTTAGTGTTTGTTTTATGTAAATAATCAGCAGATTCCTGAGTATTGTCTTAAAGATCTGGTGAATAACATTCAGGGCAGTTTGGAGCTAATCTTGGCAAGCAAAGAAAAATATATTTACTAAACAAAACATTCATTTTCCTTTGTTGACCAAACCTCTGTTTACCAAACCATGCAGACTCCCATGACTGTTGGTTTTAGGCAGGATATTACCTCTTACCAGCTCACTCTAACTCTTAATGTGGGTCGACTTTGTTCTCATGTGTATCTAAGAAAATCTCTCTAGTTCAGTTCCCCCCGTCCCCGTCCCCCCCCATGCCAGTTATTCAAATAGCTTGAATTTTGCCTCCAGGCAACACCTGGTAAAGAATTGATGCTTTTTTGCTAATTTGTGTAGCAGATGAGCTTGAGGGAGCTATGGAAGAGTCATTCTCTTTCATTCCTTTGTATTCTGGATAGATTAAATCAGCTTTACTATGCTGATAGTGGCTTTATGGAGTGAACCAAATACGTTAATCCCTACAGAGAGTCCTTTGTGCAGCTGGGAGTTCACCTGGGCACACTGGGTATGTGCAAGGGCAGAAGCATGATCGAGATTTTAGGAATAAGAGTTGACAAAAAAAGTTCCTAAGTGAGATCTGGGAATTGAATGTAATTCTAAACGGATCTAAACCGAAGAGTTTAACTACATCCCTCTGTATTTGTACCACACTGGAATGTGTTGATTAATGTTGGTTGAGTAATAACCACTGTGTGTTTGCTCTAAATAAGGGTGAGGGTTATGCCACCTATGCTGGATCTGAATGATCTGGCTTCACAATGAAAAGGTATCCATGGGGATATCAGTCCCAAATTGCTCTGCAGTGAGGGAGGTGGTGGTTCAGTGACTCAGGACACCTAATTTCAGTCCTCACTGGTGATCACTGTGCTGTTTGCACAGAGATTTTTCAATGTAGGCAGTTAGATTTCTTCCCTTCAAACAGGCAGCCTGACCAGCAAACTGAACTACAGCTGAAGCAACACATGGTTTGCTCTGTCTCCTTCCAATCCAGTCTGGCCAGGACCCTCCAGGGGAGAGGTTGTAGTGAATCACAGGCAGGATAAAAAGGGTTCCTCCCTCTGGAGTGTGTGTGGAGGACAAGTGGCCAAAGCAAGAGACGTTTCAGAAGAGCAGAGATATGCATCCTTATGAGGAGAGGAGGGACATACCAGCTGTGGAGGTGACTCTGTTACCCTCTGGCCAGGCACAGGGGTGGCAGTCCTTGTTTCTGCCCTGCCCTGCTGGTAACCAGAGCTGCCTGCAGTTTTTCAGCACTGTTTGGCACACAAGCCTGCAGAGCCGAGTATGTTCCCAGATACACTCTCACATTCAAAAATCACTATTTTGCTACCTCAGACGCTTTTCCCTGCTCTTTCCATTACCTGTTTTCCATTTTCTCTGTCGGAGATCAACTTTGTGATGATCACTGTGCACTCATCTTCCCAGTTTCCTTTCCACTCCAGTTTTCTCTGTTTCCAACACCAGCCCTGTTACTAATCCCAGTCAGCCCACAGCTCTACCCTGCACCCAGGAACGAGGCAGGAGAGCAGCACAACAGCAAACACCCCTGCCCTTGCTATTGTCATGGATCAGCAGGGATGCTGTAAGAGCAGGATGCAATGTAAACATCCTCCTTTCTTCTTCCCCCTGCCAGCCCTGTGGCCACACTCTCCATCCCAGCTTCCCCCTGACCTCCCCACCCCCCCAAGAAGCTGATTTCCCTCCTCCTGCCGTGGGGCACCCTCCAGTGCCTCACTAACCCAAGGTTCCTTCATGAACCAGCAGCAAAGTCTGTGGTTCAGAGCAAATACAACCTCTTCCTTGATAGGAATATTCTGTGGAGAATTGAAGTCTATCCTGAAAAAAGCCATGCTTGAATTTCAGACCCATTGTGGCTCCTCTCAAAATCTGATGTTTTGGGTCAAACAGCAGCTACAAGGGTTTGTACCTGTCTGTGTCTTTTAGATCACATCTATGGAGAGCAATTTGAAAACAATAGAAGAAGAGAACAAACTCATAGAGCAGAACAACGAGAGCCTGCTGAAGGAGTTAGCTGGCTTAAGCCAAGCCCTCATCTCCAGCCTCGCTGACATTCAGCTTCCACAGATGGTAAGATCACATCCAGCAGTTTCACACCTTCTTTGAGACTGTTTTGCCAACACTTAAAGCACATGAGCATTATCAGAGAGCTCTTTTAGCCTAATTTACTCTGTCGATAAGCTGGAGCAGGAAATCAGTGTGATAGCAGGTGCAGTTGCTTCCAGGACAGAGCCAGCCCTGGTGCTTCTGCCCTGTACCACCCTATTCAGGGCAGGCTTGCAGGCTTTACTCCAGCTCTGCTCTGCTCCTAGAGCAAAACCTTAACCCGGTTCATAAGGGTGTTTTTTCTGGAGCCAACAAAGCTTTGCCTTCTCAAATACTCCATGTCCTTGATGTCTTGCTGGCTAAAGGTCTGAAAGTACTGGGGTTTCTGGAGTTACAGTTCCCTTTCCCAGTCTCAAGAGTGGTGCTGGTAGATGAGGTAATGACAGCTATGGGGATGTCAGCCACCATCCCAGAGCCAAACAGGGCACAATAAAAAAGCCAGTTACGCTGATGATAGCATCCCCAGCCCCTTCTCCTGCTTGGAGAGTATGTGGTTTCCCCAGTACATGTCTACAGCCCCTCCCTCAATTTTGGATGGCTGCCCTGTTTACAACTTCTCCCTGGTTGCCATATCACTGCTTTGCCACAATTTGGGGTCGGGTGGTTGAGCTTTTTTAGCCTTAATTTTCTCTCCTACTATTCTAATCTGTTTTGTCTTCATTTAGGGGCCAATCAGTGAGCAGAATTTCGAAGCATATGTAAATACACTCACAGACATGTACAGCAATCTGGAACGGGACTATTCCCCCGAATGCAAAGCTCTGCTGGAAAGTATCAAACAGGCAGTGAAGGGCATCCATGTGTAGGATGTGAAAGCTGCTGGGCAACAGAAATTACTTAACAGCAGTAAACTCCAGATGGATCTGTTAGGAGTTCATGTACTGCTAAGGGGTGTAGGTTGCCATGCTGCATTTACAATTGCAACATTGCACTAATTTTTTCCCAGCTGACGTAAAAAAAAAAAAAAAAAAAGAGAATAGAACCACAACAGACTATTTGTATTAACAGCAATGCACTCTGTTAGTAAATTGTATTTATTTCAGTACAATTCCTTTTATTTATTTTTTTTTGTTTCCTTCTTTTGCACTCAGTTTTTGTAAAGTGAATGTAAAAAGTGTGTGCAACTATTTTTAAAATTTTTTATTTATTTCTAATCAAAGAGTTGTGTTTTTTTATCTTTTAACAGCATTTTTGTGGCCTGCCATATTTTTACAAATGTGTTTATTAATTTATTTTCCAACAGGATTTTAAATGGACTGAAAGTTATACTGTAAATTAAATAACTTGCTGGGTTTGTACAGGAAGAAAAAAAACCACAAAAAAGCAAAAAAAAAAAAACCAACCAACTTATGAAAGTAACTGAACCATGGTTCTAGTTTTATTTTCCTCACATCCTGCTTTTTTATAATGGCTTTGTATCAGAAATGGGTTTGCAGTAACGTGAGATGTGAAGATGCCTGGAATGAGAAGATAACTGGTGCCCACTAGTGGGGAATTTGGGCTCTGAAAAGCACAGTATGCTGGAAACCAGTGTGTTAAAGAACACATTAGCAATAATGAAATATAGCAATCAGCAAAGCACTTGACATGGCTGTGTGATTTAGCCTATGCCAATGGGTATTTAAAACGCTTCAAGAGAACTTCGGAATTTCTTTTACCACCACAGGTTTCTTGTTTTGGTTTGTTTTTGTTTTTCCAGAGTTAGCTTATGGAGGGAAACGGCCGTTAGCTCAGAACCAGAGGGATGATTTGGTAGGACTGGTACTTTCTTAGTACAAGGCGTTGAGGTTTTGACCAGTATTGCTATGGATTTGGGTGGGAAAAACGCAGCCTGAAGGCTTTGTACAGAACGAATCAGCACATCTCCCCTGAAATGGCATTTAGTGCCAGGCTGAACTCCAGGGCAGCGTTGGCAGTGTTCTGGAGAGGAGCAGACCCCTCTCCAGCACAGTGGCCTGGCTCCTAGACTGGCGGCAGCAGCGCCGGCAGTGGCTTCTCTCCTCCTTTGCCAAGACCAGGCCCGATACTGAACTTGTTACCAGTGTTTGGGTGGGGTTCCAAGTGCCACAGGGTGGACGGATGGATGGACGGGGAGGACAGATGGGCGGGTGCTGCCTCGGTCTCTGGGTAGCCTGGGTGCGGGCCTTGGGCCTCTGTCGGGACACAGCAGTCGCTGTGCCAGAGGCAATGTCTATTTCAGGGATTGTAAGTACTTAAGCATTGTTTGAAAAGGTTTTTTTTAATATTTATTTTTGTTAAGGGAAAGGTATAAACAACCAGCTAAACTGCCTTTTTTTGTATGCACACACACCTCACGTGCATATGTGCCTCAGTGTAAATGTATACATGGACCTAGCGTGCGTTTGATTTGCCCGTGCTATAATGAAAGTGTTTATTTTTATTAGCCTCATTTATATTTAGATTGACTATGATGGCATTCACAGGCTTGACATATACGACTATATTATTACTGTTCCTGCACAAGAGTACTGTTCAGAAGTGATTCAACTCTCATGCACTGTGGTCGCTGTTCTGCGTTAGGTGGGGCTTGCTTTTTGTTTGAGGGTTGACTCAACTCTCCAGTCCTAGTTTAGACAGGGGAAAATGTATGTTCTTAGGAGCTGTGTTTATTTTTGAATCGATTTTTCAAAAGCTACCATATGTGCTGTCTAATATAAATAGGAGGACACCAAACAAAAATTTGCTATTAAAGTTATTGTTCTTGCTAAAAAAAAGAAAAAAACCCCCACTACACACAAAAAGCAACCATTTGTTATACTTGTTAAATGCATACAGAAGGAGTTCACTCATTACAAAGACTAAAATTTAATTTACTAAATATTTTAAGAAATTTGTTATATATTTTATTTAAGTAAAAAAAATAATCTCTTATTGACCTATGTATTTATTATTATGATTTACTATGGCTTCAGGTTAATTTATCTGTGTTTGGTTGTTTGCTCAGGATGTTCTGTGAAGTATGTTTGTATTTATTTGCCTCCCTTGTACTTGATGTGTTTTTGTAACGTGCACTGATTTTTTTTCTTTTTTTTTTGTTTGTTTTTATTTTTCTTTTTTTTTGTGTTTAAATACATTGATGAGCTATACTGTAAATTAGACCTTTTGTAAAGAGCAATGATGTATGCATTTTTTTAATTTGGAGTAGTTTGTATACTGTTTCTTCATACAATTAATATTTCTTACATCAAAACAACAAAATTGTGTTCTGTGCTGTACATTTGGTGTATGGTAGGAAATAAAATTGATAATGAAACATTACAGCAAGTATGCTGGGTTTTTTTAGCCTCTAGATGCCGACTTGTATTACACTTTCCTAACTGCACCTGGCACTATACAATGTGTCAGATGTTTTCCTTGCTTTGTGTACAAAATGTGTCATCCCTGTAAGTAAATTTATGGTATAAATAATTTAATTAGTGTTTTGCTTTGTCAATTTGAAATAAGGAGGAGGAAAATGGAGCTGCTTAAGAGGCCCTTTTCACTCCTGAAGGAAAAAAAAAATAATAAAAAAAAATCAAGATAATAATCACTGCATTATTTAATGCATTCTTTTCTTGGCAATTGTAGACCTCATTTATACTGATAAAGTACAGGATTTGTGCTGACCTTTAACAGCTGCTAAATGATGTTTAAACATAAAAGCCATTGTAAAGTTTCCAGCAATTCGGAACTGCCCACTGTTCCAGTGCAATTTTCTGCTGAGATTTGCAGTGCTTAGACGTTACACAAATAAAAATCTGCTGGTTTTAGAAAGACAATATTTCCAGTATCTAATGGACTTTCTTTTTTCACTGCTCATTGTAGTGAAAACAGGTCAGTTTTATTGAGGATTCATGCTCGTGGCTCCAGGAGCAGATCTTGTCTCAGATTCCAGCTTTCCATGGATAAACCAAGAATAATTTTCCTTTAGAAAATAAGGTATATTTAAAGTTCATGAAATACATGGCAATTATCTATTTGAATAGACAACTAAAATGGGCTCTGACACTAGAAAAAAATGGACTTGTCCTGGATTTAAATAGAACAGAAGTAATACTTGTTCTGTATCTTTGCCTGTTGAAGAGGGAAAAATGTTTAATTCAATAAAAATATGTAAATTCCATTGGTTGAATTGAATTGAATTGTAGTTAAAGGGGAGCAAGAACAGTCAACACTTGCTGTCCTAGCAGCTCGAGTAGCCTGTCCTGTCTCTTAACTACTCAGGAAGAAGGTTTTTTAGTCTACAGTGTAGAAAACAGATTGGTTTCCACTGCAATCTTCTTTCTATTTACTAATTAAGCACCTCTTCTCTTCTGATGGCTTAGTGTATCTAATTATCTCATGGCTTTTCCACCCAGCAGCCCCTCGTCCTACTCACATTGTACTTTTTAAAATTTATTTCATATAAATCACAGGATTTCTTGATGGAATTTCAGTCATCATGCACTGATGCCTAGTTATGACAGAAGCCATCCCCTTCATTTCCCATGTGTTCCTTTGGTGCTGTGCATTCCACCTGTCCTGCCATTTCTGCTCTGCTCAAAGCTGCTTTATGCAGCTGTGTAACCTGGGTGCTGCTAGGAGATCTGCATCAGACCAAGTCCTTTGTTCATCTTGCTCGTGGGATGATAGAGCTCCATTTAGCTTTTGTGTAATGTAGGACAGTGACCTAGTTTCAATACCTTTCAATATCTCATGCTGGCTTGGTTTTCTTCTGTCTCTTTTGCTCTAGTAAGTCTTAGACAGCCAAGCTTACACATAATTTCATCAAGGATTAGTCTGATTTCCAGTCTGACTTCATGCTTTAGCTCTTTCTTTCCCCCTCCTAAGACATCATTGCAGTCCTCATTTCATTCTTACACTTCTTGCCTTGTTTCCCTCAAAGGTCTCTTCCCCTTAGTGCTGCTGGTAAGTCTCAAATTACATTTTCAAAATGCCTAGGCAAAATTTCCCAGCAACAGAGGCAAAGTCTCTAAAAACAGAAAGTTTTTTATTGAGATAACAAAGCTCCTACAGATTTTGTGAAAAAAACAACTGATTGTTATGAGAACAAAATTATGATTCACCATAAGAAGGAAGAGGAGGGAGTCTCAGCTGTTCCAGATTCCGTTTGGCAAGGGCCAGCTCCTGATCAGCATGAAGCACAAACCAGAGCATCATCAAGAAGTAGTGCAAGGTTGGCCAGAGACCTGTGTCCTTGTGCCCGGTGAGGTGTCAACAGCTCCAAACGGTGCAAGTCTTATATGTGAGTATAAAAGTTTGAGCAAGAAAGCAGGTAAGTGAGCAGTGACTGTAGCTCCTGGGGTTGTAGTGATGGTGATGGGCACAGTGCAGAATTACACAGGAATGGGTTTATGTCTGGAAGAAGGAAGACATCTCGTGCAGGACTCCAGCCTTCAACACATTGTTGCAGGCTGGGGTTTGGTGGGGCAGCTGGTGGCAGAGCAGGAACCCAGGTGCTCACCCTGCACCTCTCCTCCTCTTCATACCTCCCTAGGTGCTGCCATTCCCAGCTGGGTAGTGGCCATCCAGCTTCACTTCCTCCAGTTCCCCACCCCCTCCCCACCCAGGCCAAGCCAGAGACGACTCTTGGGGTGTTTTTTTTTCTTTCTGCAAGAGGCTTAAAATCTCCTTTCAGCATCTTGGGAGCATAGCGTGACTGCAGCCATGGCTGGCTGGCCTGGCTGCCGCCACTCCTGATGCCCTTTTTATTACCAGATTAGAGGACATTGTCGTGATGCGGATGAGGCCTCTCAGATAAGGAGCTGTACAAGTTCCAGCAGGTTCCAGAGACAACGGCGCTGGCTTTTGCATCCAGCCTACGGGATCAGAGTTTATTTCCCTGATGCAGACGGCTTTACGCTGCCTTCCTGTTAATTAAAGTATTGATTACAATACCGCCCTGTTTACATGCAAGATTTTGCATGGTCTTGGCCATTCACATGCAAATGAGCTTGTAAGCCTTTCTGTGCCCTAAAATCTGCTGATGTCAGTCTTCCAATTCTAACTCCACGTTGTAGGACATGTGGCTTTCTATAGCTTAGCTTTTGATGCCCCCAAGTCATATTATCTCGATTCGGAGGTTCATTATGATAAATCTTCTGCTGGTTTTAAATCAAAAAACAACTTTAATTGTACCCTACTCATTCAGCTCAGGGTTTGGCTCCTGACGGCAGCCGGTTTAATTGCATCATTTGTATAGTAGCCCAATATGTTTTGGTGTGAAAAGTGCATTATCACGTGGAATTTTTGCATTATTTTTACCATATGTTTTAGCTGCACTAAAACTTCGGATGGGAAGTGATGAGGCTTTCCCACTGCTCTCTTCTTCTCTCTTCAGTGGTTTTTAATGAGCTAGACCCACACGATTCCCTTTTGTTCTCATCAGCCGTGGTTTTAGGGAGCTGTTTATTTGTAGGGTAATTCTTGTATTTATGTAGAGCAAGGCATTAGACATTTTTATCCTCTACTTATTAACAAGCCAGATGGTACCGGCTGCTACCCACACAATTCCAATTATCAGATGGCAAACTGAACTATACGTGGGGCAAATGAGAAGATGTATATTAAAGAAGCATCTCAGTGAATTGGCTTCTGAGGGATGTTGATTCACAAAGGAGCACAAGCAATCAGGGTGTGACAGCCTGGAGCTGAATGTATGTCTGGGGGACATGAGCATTCAGCCTCCAAAGTTTTCATCTCTCTTTCCCCTGAGGTACAAATACTTTGAAATCTAATTCAAGTCTCTTATCCTTTAGATTTCTTGGATATGGAATAGCCAAGCCGGTCTAAGACGTTCCAGAAGGAGGTAGAAGAGCTGAAAATTAAGATGAAGTTTGTGCATCACATGTCCTAACGCATCCTTGAGTATCTCTTGGAGTGCCCCTTGCTAACGCAGGAGTAGGTCTAATACTGGAATGTAGGATCCAACAAAATGTTGCTATTCCAGGTCTCAAACTGATCTAGAAATTAGGTTTTACCCAATGATTTTTGCTTAAGGGCAATGTTCAACTTTAGGTTTAAATAGAAGGAGGTCTGGTCATGCTTATTATGATGGGCTTCATTTTGCGAACAAGTTCTGTAAACTCAGAACCTGAAGCCAGTCCTTAAGAAGCTGACCCTCCATCAGTGGCACATGACAGTAATAAGGAGTGCTTTAATGGAAGGTCTTATAATGCTTTTATTTTCTCTTACCCAGAAGACAACAACCTCTACAGGAAATCTTTTGGGGTAAAAAAATCATGCTGCCCTTATTTTGACATGGAAATCAAGCACATGAGTTGGCTGGGAAGGTGGTGAATTAGGTGGAAAACTTTTTATGTGACGTTTCTATTCCTTTCCCCTCCCTAGCTCAAGCTGAAAGCACTAACCCCCATCAAGCTGTGGAGAAATTGATGTCTTCATGTCAGACCAGCTAAAAGAGAGAGTTATTTAAGGTAAAGTAATGGTTTTCTAAAGTCCTTCAGTTGTTTATATAAGCTCCTAGGAGGTTAATCATCTATGTGAGTGGATTTTGCAAAAGTTGGAATGTGAAGCATTTCAGATTGTCTCTAGTTTCTCTTTACAGCCTCTAGTCAAGAGAACACCTTCTCTTTCAACAGCTGCTCTCACGATGCCAGGGAAAAGTTATTGTCCTTGCAGCTGCTCCTGGCTCCAACACTTAGAACCTACATGTCTTGGGGAAGTGTCTTAACAGGATGAGTCTGAAAAGCAAATCTTTGTGGTTTAAATACCACTTACACTTCAAACGGTTCACTGAGTGCATGTGCAAATTCTCACTCCTGTTCATGGAGAAGTGAAAGCTGTGTGGAGGCATTTGGCTGCCATTTGGTTACACAAGTGCATGATTCCACAGCTATAAAGAAGCTGGTGTTGCTTCAGTCTCACCTTCCATCTGTGAAATGGGGGGGACTAATAAAGTTCCTTTCATCTTGCTGTTAGCAGCAGACTTGAGCAAGATCTGCAGTGGTCTCCAGGATGCTCTCATTGAGATCACAAGTGCAAATCAGTGATACAGTCATTCACAAAGTCTTTGGGCGTTCAGACAGAGCTTTTCTACCTGGCTTACCAGCTATAAGAAGAAAAACCTCAAACCACTGCCCAGTGCTTGGTCACTAAGTTCTCCTTCTAGCAAAAGTGGCCCTTTGCCTTCTTTGAGTTACTGATGTTCCTCAAAAACCTTAGGCAGAGAGATTGAAAATAAGCATATCCTTGAAGCTCCAAGATGCCTTTTCAAATCCACACAATTATCATGAAGCTTCACTTTTCTGCTTCATTTCTTTGAAGCCTGCAGGCTCAAAGTTTGATGTGATGTCTCAAACCAACAGCCAAACACCAGATCGGATGCTTGATGATCACCCACATCTAAATTATTGTCAGGTCTGGATTGCAAAGAAGTGATTCAATAGCTGAACATCTGTGGACTCACTTATGTAGAGTTGCTGTTTCACCCACAAGCAGCTGTGGAGCAGACAGGCAAAATTCTCTACATGGTGCTAATTACAGTGTGCATTACAAAGGAGGCATAGTCACAAGAGCAGGCAATCAGTTTGGGTATTTTAACTTTGGAACGGGCAGTGCTGCTAGATCCAAGGCTAATATACATAAAATGGGGTTCTCAGCCAAAACACAGGAACATTTAGTCAGATCTGAACAAGATCAGGAAATTCAGGAAACTTTTTCCTGTCTCAGCTTTGCTTCTATATAAAAGAAATGGTTAAGAACTACCCCAGGCACCCAAACTCTTCCAGAGACTAAAATACAATTGATTCTCTATGGCTTTGCAATTTGCTTTAATAGGCTTTTATTGCTCCCTACACTTGCCTGCCTGCTTGGTCTTAAGCAGTGGCATTAGTCATTATAGTGTCATTATATTATCATTACCACCAGGTTAGCAGGGACAGCTGAGTAGCCTTATCAGATCTCATGATCTTTTCATCTCTTATCTTATGCTCTTAGTCATATCTTTATATGATTTATATGAGCTAAAGAAAAAAAAAGTAAAAAAAAAAAAGGAAAGCTTACAATGAAATCTTTCTCTCACCCAAGGCAAGCAGCTATGTACCACAGAAAGCTTATGAAGTAGAGCTTAAATGGGATTTAATTAATGCATAAGCCTTGTGTGCCTGTACAGGGCTGCCTCTCCCCTACATTCTGGATCTGTGAGCTCAACTTTCTTTTTCATTGCTAAGGAGAGGCATTGAAGTATAAAACTGCCTTCTTGGGTTTATTCTGATGCTTTGGATATGTTGTTTCAAGATTCACATGTGAATATGAGTGTGCTAGTGTGACCAACACAGCCAGAGAGAATAGGATCACCCCAGGGAAACAGAGCAGACTGGACTGTGGCAGGAGTGACTGTATCATAAAGTATATAATGAAATATATCATAAAGCAAAAGAACTGTGACAAACTACAAGAAAATTAAACTCTGTCAGGACTTCAGTCCTGTATCTTATTGTAAAATATCTGCATTTGATTATCACTGGGATTTCAGGTACAGTAATGACTAGACAGAACATTCCTAAGCAGTAGCTTGGTTCCTGTGTTTACACAATACTTGTGATAAAGAGAGCAGAAATCCAGTTACTAGTGGGTTTTTTACCAGTGGCAAGTCTTGATTTTGCACCTGGAATATTCAGTGACTGTATATTATTTTTTATCTAAACAGGTTCCAGACTTTCACAGATTTTTCTCTGAGGAAAGATACTAGACACAGCAAGATTCATAAGGAAAAATACCTGATAGGTCACTCTATAAAAGCAAACCAGCTGTCAAGGTTTAGCTTGTTCCCTTAATAGGTAGCTGTGAAAAAGCAGTGTTTGGATAGAATAATTGCAAATCTGGGATTGTGGCATTATGTGATGTGCACAGGAGGGAAATAAGGAAATGGAAGGTTTAATTTAAAGTTTAAAAAAATGTAATTTAAAGGAAAATCCATTGGAGAGGAAAAGGGAAGCTGAGTGGCAATGGGAGCTTGCTCCTGCCTGCAGTCAGGGCCAGATAGAAGACTCAGACGGGGCACAGGCTAAGGAGAACTGGTCCTTACTGAGCATAAATATCACTTTCTGACAGACCTGGCACAAAGGAGTGTTGGCAACAGGCACCTCCTGATGACTCTGGTTGCTGAAAGCATAGGTTACCTGGCATGGAGGGTGTTGTGGGCCCCCTGCTGAGAAAAGCCTGTGAGGTGGGTACAGGCAGCCTCTGGCTCCTGGACCAGGCAGGCTGGGTGTGCTGGGTGTGCTGGCACGGGTGTTCTGTGGTGCCCAGGTTTGACCCCTGGACCTAAAGCCTGCAGAGAAGCATCAGTCCATTGCTGCCCGTGCACATGGGTGTGCCCTTGAGTGATACTCCAGACTCATATGGCAGCAGTTCCCGGGGCTGCAGGGAGTGCTTGTCCCAATTTCTGCTAGCTGGGATTAATCTCTGCCTGTTGGAAAGCTTACAGCAGAGAAGAAAAATTCAGCAAGATGCTTCAGTGTGCTAGTGTGGGCTGAGCACCGCTGCTCTGTTGCCCTCACTGGCACTGCTCTGGTGCTTGCAGTGAGGCGTGTGCTGGAGTATGGTGCTGAATCAGCTCTTATGTGTTTGCAGTAAAATATACCAGTGATTTCTGTAATCAAGGCCAGTGCCAAGCTCTGGTACATCCCTGCCTAGGCTCAAGATATTAGCCTGTGGCTGCTGAGTGTTGTAGCTGGCATTGTAGCTCCTCTTCCCAGGCCCGCTGAAGATGAGCAGGAAGCATCCACACAAATTGGCTCATGCCCCTTCTTTAATAATTCATGTATTTTTGCTCTCTTCTATAGTTAATGAACCTCCCCCACTCTCACCCTCATTCTCTGTCCCCTCTCCCATTCAGTCAGTTTGTTGTGGTTTCATGTATCTAATCCATCTGTCACTCGATTATAGCTATCGAGCACCTGTTATGGATTTCTAGAGTTTCATTCAAGCTGTTGACAAGTTATTCACAAATTGGCCCTTGTCACACTGTCATCGTGTGGAGTGCACTTTAGTGAATTCTTTTGGGTACACAAAATAATGAACAGAAGACAGCAAGGCTTGTGAATTAAGCAGTTTCGTGTCCCTATCATTTAAAGAGCTGCTAACAGATTGGAGGTTTCTTGTTGGTGATGGATTTTTCAAGGCCCTTTCTACAAATATTTTGTCTTCTCCATCCAGCCCCTTCTTGCATGAACAAGCAAAACACAACTGGCTTGAGCTGTCAGGACAAGCTACGCTGACAACCACTGTGCAGACGACGGTGCAGCTGCGATGAATCCATTGATGCTTCCTCTGCAGAGTCCTCCTCACCTGCTCTTGGATGAGCAGGGGAAGCACAAGGTTGGCTGGCTGACCCTTGATAGCTGCAGAGCTCTTCTTCTCGGGTGGTTCTTTGTGTTCTTTTGCCCTGGAGGACACCAGACAAAAAACAGGTATTGGGGGTGATAAAAGTAGTGATCCAAGAGTGAAGCATCTCCCAAACAGAGCCTTAAGAAAAGGTAAGGTTAAAGCAGGCTCAGCTATGACTAGAAAATTTCTCACTTTCCTAACAAAATTGCAAAAATCTCTGTATACCAGAAGGCCTAGAAATACAGGCTTTTACTCTAGTTTTACTTCTGCTTCACAGAAGCCAATCGCTGCTCACTCCTTACTCCATAGGCTTTTGTCCTACACTGCTCATGTACCTGTCAGCTTCTGTCTGTGCTCTGCTGTCAGACCCCAAATGCTTTCAACACAGACACATTCTGAGTGTGCAGTAAGGACCTTCCCAGGGATGTGATACCAGGGAAACACAAGCTAAACCAGAATTCTAACATACTCTCACAGTGCAACGTGGTGGTGGTGGAGAAGAATGCATTTGCAAAGAAAGGCAGCGTGATTGATCTGTTTGCAGCTATAAAAGAAGATATTTATGTGCAATTTGGCTCCAAACAAGTCAATGTATTGCATGCTTAGCTGTATATTTAAATCTATTTTGCATCGATAAACATACGTACGTTTTTCTAGTGTAGTGTGTAAATCCTTTGAATAAGATTCCAGGGCTTCAGTATTTTGATCTCTGAGGAGGGTTTCTTTTTTTTTTTCGCCAGTTTCAAAGGTCAGGAACTAAAGTTTAGCAATTGCCTTGTCCATATGAGGTGCTAATACAGCACTAGAAAATTATCTGGCAATTATGAAGGGACTAAAATTACTTCTGAACACTTGTTAGATTGCTTAGGGGTTTAATGTACGATGGGTTTTCCTTTGTGGTGTCCCAGGGAGAAATCCAGCCGGTCTGCTCACTGCTCTGGTAAACCAATAGGTGGCAGGACTTCAAAGCAAACTGGGACATAATAAAGTCGCGTTCCATTATAACGAAGGTTAAAATAGAAAGTGCAGCTGCCTCGATGGTTAACAGTTTAACAGGTAACTTAGAAGAAGTTATTTTTAGGGTTAGGTATGGTGGGTTTTTAAATATGTTTATTTTTCAATCTGTGAGCTGCAGGACAGATACAAAAATGAAAAAATTCCTTTAATTGAAGGCAACAAATTTTCAGGGCAGCTGTGGGCAAAGTTTGTGAGGGTGCTTAGGTATTAGAGGACACTGATGACCACTCATGAGTTTTAAAGCATGTAAGATTCAGATCTGCAAACATTCTCAGGTACCTGGATAGTTATGCTGATGTGACACTGATCTCCTTTAGGGATCCCAGTATAATAAATAGGTTATTTTAATAGATCTCAATTTCAAAACTAATTTGTTTCGTTTAAGCCAGACCATAAGACCAATTTATGCACCCAAAGAGGCTTCACTGAGAGCTTTAAAACCACATCACAGTGAAACCATCTGCAAATCAGCAGCAACACCTCCACACCTTGATGTTAGCCAGCTCAATCCAACCAACCTAATCCCAACATCAGGAGCACAGCAATGAGCTTCTCTGAGCCCTGCCTCAAATGCAGGTCCTGCAAGCTTTGACACCAGGGCTTTAGCCTGGCTACCAACACAGCCCTTTCATCAGTAGCTTACCCATCCAGCAGTGTTCTCAGGCATTCTGTCCCCCAGGACTACGGCAGTAAAATAAACACAGGCCATCTCTAGATGGAAGGAAAGCCCAACTCCAGCCTGTGTGACAGCTGAGGGATAAGGAGAAGAATAGAATAAGCTCAGGAGAGATGGCCTTCAAGACAGGCAGAGGTTTTGACAACTAGGGCACAGGCTGCTTAAGTAGTTGACTTGGCTGTGGTGCCTGCGTCCGGCCGAGAGCTTGGAGCCAAGGATCCCAAGCGAGGGGAGCCACCTCTAAACTGGCATCACATCAGTTGCTTAGACACATAAGCCCCTATTCTTCAGCCTTGAACTACTGGCTAATTTAGGCAGCTCCCTGCTCAGCTGTTTGCCTTAAAAAGCTGAAAATCCCTTTCTTACAAGCTTAACAATTCCCATCTAGGGATCCTGAGCTGCAAACAGGCACTCAAGTTGGTGTTGAAATTCCAAGCTGCGAGCGGACGAGGAGTTGTGTAGTGCTCCTCTGCCAAGCAATGCTGAAAACCATCTAAATAAATCCCTTCAAATCCTAAATCTTGCTGGTTTTGAGGAAACTAGGCTAGGGGTGCTTAAATACCTTTTGAAAATGAGGTAGGGTCCTAAGTTGCTTATTTATCCTTAGAAGGGGGATGCTGGAAAGGGTGCCACCTTTTTTTTTTCATACACAATTCAGGAATCATTTCCCCAAGTACCACCGTTAACTTGGGGAAATGATTCCTGAATTGTGTATGAAAAAAAAAAAATATTCATAGAAATAAGGGTATCACCATCTGTCTGCATGAAAAGGAAGCATAAAACAGGCCCAAAACCATATTGGTGTTTGGGCTTTTCCAATGAATCACTTGAAAATGGATAGGCTTGCACTGGCTTTGTAAAAGAAACATATCACAGAATCACAGAATGTTAGGGATTGGAAGGGACCTAAAAGATCATTTAGTCCAATCCCCCTGCCTAGACTAAGTCACTCAGGAAGGCATTCAGGCTGGTCTTATCATATGTTCCTTTTAATTTCTTTTTAACATTTTGATTGGTGTTTTGCTTTCAAGGATTTAGAAGCGCTCCTTCCTACTCTGAAATGGTTCAAGAGGAGAATAGTTTTGAGGAAAAAAAGTAAGCACCATTCCCAGAAATAGCTGTTAGCAGATCTGGGTAAATTTGGGCTAGGTTGTGGTGGTTGCACCACTGAAAAATCAATTCATTCACAACTCAACAATCAATCAATTCACAACTCATTTTCACATGTGCTTCTGGTGTTGCTGCTTTTCCATAACATGCAGCTGTGGTGGGATGTGAGGCTGAGCAGAACACTTTGTCTTTGCACTGTTTAGTTGCCTGCCCACCTGACCAAAAGCAGCCTTTCCATACCTGTTCCATACTTCCTATATTTTTCTTCACTGCAGCTCTCAAATGTTTTAAAACTGGGCATTTTCCTTTAAAATCTGAGCCCCCATTATGGTTCCATAAGCTAATATCCTACATGATTTGTCACTGCTAACATGCCCCAAACTCTACATCCCACCTGCACCTGACTTCTCATTTTAATGGGATCTATTCTCCCTAAAAAGAGAATTCTTGGATATTTTAGGAAAGCATCACTGCCAAAAGCTGGGCTCTGTTCTGCAGCCCACGTGGCTTTCAGCAACTCACCCTGGAGCTGCCCTGAGAAATGGAATCTGTGGGGAATCTCAGAGCACAGGGCAGGGTGGCAAAGTGAACCAAGACACAAAACAAAACAAACAAAAAAAGACTTGTCTTAGATCTCCTCCTCCTCTGAAGGTTTCTAGAGTCTTTCCTGTACAGCACCACTTGAAACCCTATTGATCTAAGTTGTTGTCTTGTAGAGGCATCCAGGCAGTGTGGTGCTGAGGTGGCTTTATGACAGGCAGCTGTGCTAGTTCCTTCACTTGACAAGTTGGATCTCCTGCCATGTCTTGTTCCATTTCCTCCTCTTATTACTGAAGAGATGCTCTGTCTCATAAAAGCTGACATGCCCTGAGAATAAATTCCAAGTACTCCTCCTTTAATAGAGCCTGCAAATTCCGTGTACTCTTCCTTTACAGATCTCTGAAGGCATACAGGAGAAATTTCACTTTGCAAAGAACAAAGGCTCCTGAACTTATTGTTAGGGAGTACCTGCAGGGCCGGGGGGGGGAGAAAACTCAACAAACCCCCATCCTACTTGCCTTTTGACAGGTGCTATAAAAAGACTTAGTCAGTGAGAAATAGCACACAAAATAAAAATGTGCTATATCAGGGTGTTTTTTTTCCTTTGGGTATTATCAAAGAAACATTTATTTTTGGTGACATTTCCTCCCCTGGGCTCAGAGAAAACCAAAATTCCCAGGTAAGGGTTTAAGAAGATGTGTAAATGTGACAATATTTCTTTTCTAGTTAAAACTGCTAAATCTAAAGCTTGTATTAACTATTTGCCAAGTCTCACGTGTGGACTCCTTGCTCCTAAATGGCTAGAAAAATATTTAAAATCTTACTAGCATTCAACTAAACATCAAAATAAATATTTGCTGTGGTGCTTATTTTATCCTCTTTCATTCAGCTATCAACCACTGTTTTGGAGAGGTTCACAGTACTGCAAAACTATAACAGCTGAGGACTGGAACTATTGGTATGCAAATGGCAGTGTCCATCACAGCTTACAAATACATGTATATATATATGGATATATTGGCTAAGCAACTATGAGATCTCTTAGTTATGGTAATTTC
>JAOEGS010013965.1:0-45252 GCA_025447755.1 Corythornis vintsioides
TGGGGGTGCTGAGCCTGGAGAGAAGGAGGCTCAGGGGAGACCTTCTGGCTCTGACAGCTCCTGACAGGAGGGTGGAGACAGGGGGGGTCAGGATCTGCTCCCAAGGAGCAAATGCCAGGACAAGAGGAACCAGCCTCAGGTTGCCCCAGGGGAGGTTTGGGTTGGAGAGCTCCCCATCCCTGCTCCCTTGGTACCAGCTCCTTGTATTGCCCCCTGGCCTGGGCCACAGTAGCCCCCTGGTCTGAGCTGTTAGGGGTTAGCACTTGGGCTGCAGCTTTCTGCTCCCTGTTCCACTCACCGGAGCAGCTGAGGGCAGCTCCTGGTGCTTGCTGGCAGGAATCACGAGGGTCTGGATGGTGCTGAGGGGTCTGGTGCCCACCCTGAGCACGGAACTTGGCATTGCTGGGGCAGATGGTGGCACTGCCACCAGGGGGCTGTCTCCTCTCTTGCAGGGGTGCATGCTGTGCTCAGGGGGCTGTCTCCTCTCTTGCAGGTGTGCATGCTGTGCTCAGTGGGCTACCACCTCTTCTGCTGCCACCGCTCGGAGAAGACCAGCCGGCGCTGGATGGCTCTGGACTACGCTGGCATCTCCATTGGCATCCTGGGCTGCTACGTCTCCGGTGTCTTCTACGCCTTCTACTGCAGCAACGTAAGCTCGGGCCCTGTCTGACACCTTCTGCCCCTGCTCTGAGGGGAGGGGGCTCCTGGCAGGGGGTCCAAAGGCAGGAGCTGGAGGAGGAAAGTGGAACAGGTTCCTCCTGACACCAGCAGCACGTTGCCTGCAGCAGCCATCGGCCAGTGGAGGTGTTCTGCTCAAGCTGTGGGTCGCAGCAGCCTCCTCAGTGGCTAACTGGAGGAAAGAGGGGGAGGCTTGGCAGGCCTTACCTGTGCCAGGTGAGCGAGGCTGATGATGGGATGTGTCCCCAGCACGAGTAATTGGGACATCATTTCCCAGAGGTAGCTTAGGTGAGGCAGAATCAAGGCAATTTTCTCTGGATCTCCTCCAAGACAAGCAGGAGACCCCTCCAAAGGCCTGTGCCTGCTGTCGGGTGGCTGAACATATCTGCTGAGGCAGAGGTGTATTAAAGATGTTCTGGTGGAGGCACTGCTTGGAGTAAATCACCTACCAGGAGCAGTCAAGCCCCTTCCCCTCACTGCCAGTGGATAAACAGGAGTCCATTCACTCACCACAGCAGGGACAGGAGACTGGGCAGCTCCCTGCAGCCAGTGACAGAGACCTTCTAGCAGGGTTTATGAGTGCACGTGGTGAGAACACCCCCAGCCTTGCTTCTGTCTGCTCTTGTCCCCCAGTACTGGCGTCAGGTGTACTTGGTGACGGTGCTGGCCATGATCCTGGCCGTGTTCTTCGCCCAGATCCACCCCAGTTACCTCACCCAGCAGTGGCACAGGCTGCGCTCCCTCATCTTCTGCTCCGTGTCTGGCTATGGCATTATCCCCACCATCCACTGGGTCTGGCTCAACGGGGGCATCGGGGCCTCTATTGTGCAGGTAAGGGAGAAAAGAAGTGGTGGAAATCAGGTTTTGTGTTGCTTTCCACTCGCTGCCTTCCTGTAAACCCCCGGGAAATGAGGGGGAAGCAGCAGCAGTTTCTTGAGGCTCAGAATTCTGTCAGAACCATCTGAAATGTGCTGAGCAGCAGCAGACAGCTCCAACAGATGGAATCTGCTTCCCTGGATTAAAACTGCACCGTGAGAAGGGAAACTTGCCAGGTGTGAGTGGCAGTAGCTGCCCCAGGGAGAGCACAGCCTGTGTGGGTGGCTGGGACACACCCAGGCTGCAGAGCCAGGAGACACTGACAGGTTCTCCTCACTCCCAGCAGAAATCAGCATTATTTGCCTCTCAGCCCTCTGTGTTTCACAGCCCCCACCGGGGAGTTGCTGAACTCTTTTCCTGCTCTGGTTTCACCACTGGGAATTACACTCTGAAGCAGAGGCTGCACAGGGCAGCTGGGGACAGGGAAGTGTGTCCCCTAGTGAGAACCCCAGAAATCCTGCAGCTTCCCAGGGACTTACTTCACTGTGCTGAAGGACACGTGTCCCTTTCACAGCAGGCAGTAGCTGCATGTTCATAGGGTGGCCCTGCTGGAGGGCTGTCACCCAGGGTCATGCCCCAGAGCTGCTGCAGAGGAGGAATGCTGACAAACAGATGTAGTCACTGGGGCACTTAACCCTGGCCATCCAAAAATCAGACCAAGAGCAGTTGTCCTCCTGGGTCTTCCCCCACTTGGTTGCTCCTGGCACAGCAGAATGGGAGGCTGGAGGCACATTATGTTTCCCTGCTACAGAAAAATGCTCCACTGCTGGTAACAAACCTTTCTGTTAAAGAGTGAAAGGGCTGCTGGGTGATTTCCCAGCCTGTGGCCTGGGTTCCAGCAGCTGCAGTCCCCACTGGTCACTGGGGGTTTGGGTCTCACTTACCTGGCTGTTTTGCTTAAGATCAGTGGATTGGAAGATGTCCTTTCACTGAGAAATCTCAGCTGCAGGCTGTGCAGAGACACTAATGAGCCTGTGGAGTGAAGCAGACAAGTTGTGGCAGAACAAGTTCCTTCCCATTCAGATTTTTCCCAAGCTCTGGCATTTGGTCCCCCATCCATAGCTAACATGGGCTCTGCAGGACAATTCAGTTTTCTCATGCTTTTCCTTTTTTTTAGAGACTTTTTTCTTGCCAGTTTTTCCCTTCCCTCAGGAGATCTTCCTTTTCTTTTGCAGGAGTTTGCCCCCCGTGTAGTTGTCATGTACTTCATCGCTGCTGTAGCTTTTCTCTTCTACATCTCCAAAGTTCCAGAAAGATACTTCCCAGGTAGGAAATCCTCTTCTGGGTGTTGTTTCTGCAGTTGAGCTCCCTGCACCATCACAGTCCTTGCTGTGAGTCCTGAGCTTCCAGTGAGGGAAGTGTGTCCCACGTGGTGTGTGTTCACACCAAAAGGCAGCAGACAACTGCACATTGAGCTCATTCAGGAGCTTCCCCTGCAGCTGGAGTGGATAGTTGGGCTCTGGAGGAGACTGAGCACCAACTGCACTGCCTGACTTACTGCCAAATCCAACATCTTCACCCCTTGCCCTCTCTTCCCCCGCAGGACAGTTGAACTACCTCGGCTCCAGTCACCAGGTGTGGCACATCCTGGCAGTGGTGATGCTGTACTGGTGGCATCAGTCCACGGTGTACATCATGCAGTACAGGCACAGCAAGCCCTGCCCCGAGTACAGCCCGGACCTGTGAGACAAGGTACAGCTCTTCTGCCCCTGGGAACAGGCTGTTCTCACCAGCACTGGGTTCAACAGCCCTGCTTTTAACCTGCTACAAGGTTGAGGCTCCCCAGAGAAAATGCTGAGTGTACTCACCATAAACAAAACAGTTGTGATCTCTGCTGCTGGGTTGCATCAGGCTGCAGAGGCCGTGGTGCCCTGGAGCAGGGGTTACAGCAGGTCTGCCAGGTTCCTTGCAGCTCTCTTGTGCAATTCTGATCACCTCAAGCTGTCCTTGGTATTCCTGCAGCCCTTTCCCCAGGGTGGAGCTGATCATTTCATGTGCATACTGCCTCACCTCGTGTCCCCACTGTTTTTCAGAGGCACTGCCATGACCTTTCTGCCTTTGAGGGTCTGGACCTTACCCGGGGAGCTGAGCTCTGAGGTTCAGCACTGCAGCTTTTCCCTTCCTGCCTTCAGGACTGTTACCTGCTCCCTGGGAAGCCACTGCAGGGGACAGGACAGACACGGCCTGTTCTGCCATCACCTACCAACCAGGTCACCCTGGAGTGGGGCAGTGGAAAGGTGGGCTCTAAACCTCAGCATTTGGATCTCAGCAGTATTTTTTTATTTTTGCTTGGTAAACACAGAAGAAATAATTGCCTTTGAATGAGCCAATGGGCCACAGACTGGGCTGTCAGGTTTTGTTCAAGTGCATCATTAAAAACCTGCTTCTGACCACGTGCTTGTGAAACCACGGTGACTGTGGGGCCTGGTCTGGGCTCCAATCCCTGTGTCTTCCCCAGAGCCTGGCCGTGCAACGTGCTCATCACCACGGGGATGTCTGAAATTGACCCCAGCAGCCTCCTGTCAACTCTGGACAAGCTTTTTTTCCCTTGTTCTGGAAGATAAGGCCACGTGTCACCCAGCAGAGTTGCATCTTCGGGTCTCAAAATTGCCTCCCACAGTGTAGTGCCAGGACTTCAGGGTTCTCTGGATCCCCTCGGTCATCTGGAGCTGGTGGTGTAAAATACTTCAGGAACAGTGCTAAGCCTGGGTGTTCATCTTCCCTTCTGGAGAGCTCTAAGAGCAAGTGGCCTTTGTTTAAGAGGCTGGAACAACAGTCCCTGAGCAGCCAAGGCTGCCTGGTGAGTGTGCCAGGGGTTGTGCTGCCCACGCAGCCTCCGCCACCACCACCAGCTTGCCACGGTGACAAGGTGGCCTTGGGTTTCAGAATCCACCCTGTAGCTCCCCCCGGGGGAGACATGAAGCAGGAGGAGGCTGTAGCTCAGCATCATCAAGCTCAGTGGGTGCTGGTTGTTCAGACAGGCTTGGAATTACTTGGATTTTTGGGTTAGAACCAACGTTTTCAAGTGGCTTCTGTACAGCAGCTGTGCTTGTGTTTACAGCTCAGTCGAGCAGGGGTAGCAAATGCTGCTGCTGCTCCATGTGATCCAGTGTTCCTCAGCTCGAGCCATCTGGAGATTCCTCAGCTTAGGAGATGATCCCAGGGGGTTTCCAAGAGCTGCCCACCCTGGCATGGTGTGGAAAGCAGGACATACCCCAGTGGTTCTGCTTTGGCTAGGGGCAGAAACACTCTGCTGTCTTAGCTGACCTCCCCACGCCTCCCCTTGTTACCTGCAGCCCTGCGTCGGCGCCCCGGGTCTTCTCTCCTGTCCTGCCACAGCCCAGCACCAGCCAGCTCAGCACCCTGCGAGAGTTCGATCCAGCGAGGGCGAGGAGAGCCAGGGTGGCCACGCTCCAAGCTGCATCATTCATGAGAAGCCCTTAAGGAACAAAGCTCTGCCCGGGCTCCTGCAGTGCCCTCCAGCAGGCTGCTGGCAGGTGCCCCAGAGCCACCCCCTCCCCAGGCAGACCAGCCCAGTTCCCCCAGCCTCTCCTGCCAGGGGTGTGCCAGGGACACGCGGGGTGTCCACGGAGACTCCCCGTTGGGAACCTGGACCCTCCTCCCGTGACAGTGGCTTCTCTGCTGGGGGCAATGCCAACTGCCTGTTAAGTTCAGTGCATTATTTTTTTGTTGGTGTTTTCTGTTCCGTTTTGTTTTTCAACTCCAGGATTGAGTAGTTGCAAGAAAGGACTCTGTGTTTAAGATTCAACTGCCAGGCCTTTGAGCATTTCAGTGTAAACACTGATTTTCAGTTATTACTTTCTTTTAAACTTGACAGCCAAGCAAGTTTCAAGTGCACTAATGCCTACTACTGACACCTGCCAAGGAACCTGCAACTACAAAAGCCTGTTTCCAGTGTTATGTGAACAGCAGTATCTGAAGAATGTGTTTGTGTCTCTAAACCATACTGACTTTAGAGTTTGCTCATGAAATTTTTTTAATGTAAACTCTTTGCTAGCAGTTTCCACAGGGTAAGGAAACTGCAAAGCTGTACATTTTTATCACTGATGAAACTGATCAGGCTGCATGATGGTCTTTTGTGTACATAACCTGTAAATAAATTCCAGTTCCTTGGAAGTTTACCTGGAGTGGCATCGTTCTGGTGTCTGCAGTGGGACGAGGGGCAAGCTGGGGTCACATCCTACTGCCAGGGGTTGGTGCTCTGCGGGTGCTTTGGGATCCACGGCCCTTGACCAACCTGCTGATCAGCTCAGCCTGATCAGCCCTTCTGCAGGAAGGCTTTAAAGGGGGGTACTGAACCTAAGGAACTCCAGATAGCATACAACAGGTTTTAACAAGCTGCACAAAGGAAGACAACGGGGCAGCAAAAACTCATTTCCAAGTACTTGTAAATTCAGAGTGGCCCAAGCCTCCAGCCCACAGCCACTGTCAACAGCAGCACTGCTTGCTGAGACTTAAAACCTAAATGCAAACACTTGATAGTTCAACCTTTAAGGAGATCTGCAAAGCCACTGTTATCACGTTTGTTTATTTAACAACTGCAAGTATTTGATGACTTACATCAGTTCCACAAAAAAAAAAAAAAGTTAAAGTTCTCTGTTTAGTGGTACACAAAAGCAGCTTTAGAAACTTGAACTCTTAAGAAGAAGTGGAAGTGTAGTTCAGGAAAGTGCACTTAAAAGCTGAATGCCAGCAATTTTTAAAGAGTTCTTACCCTCTTAAATATTAGGTGATGCCTTAGTCACAAACTGAGCTAAACACGCAGCTTCCTTGTTTCCCTTGCGGAGTAAGCACTGGAGAACAGCAGCCCTTGGCACCCGGTGCCCCCCACCCCGGCTCCCACACTCCCTGCCTCACGTGCGTGGCTGTGGCGCTCCCCGGGCCACGGCAGCCCCCAGGACAGGGGATGTGTGCGAGCACGTGTACGTTCCATACAGACTTCCCGTATATAAAAATACACTTTATAGTATAAAAGCTCAGATAAACTCTCATTCTCACAGTAGTAAATATATCGACTTATTTTCACAGTACTTGGTTTGACTCTGGGGCAGCCACAATGATTACAAGTTGCTCCCCACCAGGGCTGGTGCCACGCTGGGAACCACAACCAGCTCCATCCTTTCAATGACTGCGACCACTGAGGGCCTCTTAGTACCACGAGAGGCTCCCTCTCTCAGCAGCTGGATCTAGTGGTTCAGTCACTCAACACACTGGGAGAAGAGCAGTAAAACCACCGATGTTCTCAGGTGGAAGCTCCTTCCCGTGCAGTCGCTGTCCCGCCGGACACCGGGACGCGCCTAGCGCGGCGTTTTGGGAAGGCAGGGGAGGCTCCCTGGCAAGCACAGGCACCAAAGGAAGGGGAGAGGCTGTCGTGGCATTCCCTGGCAGCACAACCTGTGTGTTGACCAGGGGACCTTGCTGAAGTTAAACCCCAGCTGGGGTGGAGTTGGAGATGAATGACACCGCGCAGCGTCAGCCTAGCGAGGCGTACCGACCTCTCTGCTCATCTCAGTCACAAGAAAGCACAAAACTCTTAACTCCAGAGACTTGGAAAGTTACATTTCAGCTGGAACACCAAGACCCAGGTTTGTTAAGGCCATTGGAAAGCAGATCTCAGGTACCCTGGGTGCCACCCGAGGCGTCATGACACAACCTCTCGCAGACCCCCTGCCAGAAACCAGCCCAGCCCCAAGCACCAGGGGGAAGGAAGCTGCGGGAAGGCAGGTTTGTAAGCACGTGCAGAGAAAAAACAAACCCAAACAAACCGAAAAATAAACCCACAAAACCAAAAGAAGACAGTTAACCTGAGTATCAGAAAATGCTACAACACGTGGCGCGCGCTCCTTGCAGCCTTTGGCACCAAACCCCAGGGAGAACAGCAGTCGTGAAGCCTGGAAACGCCTGTGCAAATAGAGGGGAAATGTTTCTACTCATCACCTCCTGAGAGCTGAAATCTCTCAGCCTGGAAAGGCCCCGCTGCACCAAGCACAGCACGAGTATTCCACCTGCTCCCTGCAGGACAAGGGAAGCAGGGGACAGAAAGGTGAGGATGGTGCACAGCTACATAGGAGCTACTTGCAGATGCCAGGACAAGGGGAGCAGATTCCAGGAGGAGAGAGGCAATCTCACCTACACCCCAGGGAGCATCCTATCACACCCTCTCCCACAGGAGGCAGGTGACTTGTTTTTAATGTGCTGTTTTCAACACAGACTGGGAGGGATCCACCTCCCATCCTCACACATCTCAGGACTGTATAAACAGCAGGAGGCTTGGGGGGAAAAAAATAGCACAACCCTAAATATTTTACCTGACTTCCTGTGAGAGGAGAGGACTCACAACCACAAACATCCTCTGTATGGTAACACCCAATTGTCTCCTCATCAGCATTCAGCAGAGCAGGGTATGAAGTTAAAGCAGAGGAACTACCATCTTCCACTACCACTTTGGGACCACCATGGAAAACAGGGCAACAAACTCAAGCAGCACTGGCTCTGCACGTGGCCTGGCACCAGTTGGCAGGTACTGGAGACACCATCCCACCCATGCACCGTGGCAAGGGAACCTTGACCTCAAGGGGGCTGTTCCAGCCCCTTCCCCAGCACCTACCAGCTCAGTGGTCTCTGTGGTGCAGGATGGGCCGGGGTCCTGCCCCTCAGGCTGATGGGTAGAGGAGCCAGCAGCCCCTGGAGCCACCTGCTGCTTCCCACTCCTGTCCTGACACAGAGCTGTGCTCAGAGATGTTTCCTAAAAGCTCCCTTAGCAAACAGATACAATATGCTGGGGCACAACAACAGATCCATCAGAACTTAACACTGGGTGACAGTCGTTTCATAACTTGCTATTGTTTCCAAAAACAGCTTTGAAAGAACACACGTTTCCCTCCAGGAGGGAAAGAAAACGTCTTTTCAGACACAAATCTCACTGGGTAGTCAAATAAATCCCATGGTTGCACCTCATGGTCAACTGCTGGAGTTGCCTGGAATGCTCCAGATGTGCCCAAGCATTTCCTGCTGTAACCAGCCTCTCCTCCCCACCTACCAGTGCTGCAAAGTGCTGCCAACACTGGCACCTCCCTGCTGATTTACTCCCCTGCACGGAGGCTTTTTGTCTCACAAGCCATTATATTCTCTGGAGCTTCACTTTTAGCTCTGTAATTCCAGTTTGCTACTTTACATTAATGGCACTTACTGTAATAAAAAAAAAAAGGAAAAAAAAAGAAAGAAATGAACATTTAGGCACACAACATAATGATCTGCCTTTTGTCTCTGCAGCTGCATAGATGTCTGCCAAGTCCCGAGCCATGGCTGTGCTCTGGAATTCTGGGCTACAGCCCTCGGTGGACCTGGCTGCTTTCCCGTGATGATTAATAAAGGTAGTTTTCACCTAGGAAGCAAAGGCTCGACTATTTCCAGCAGATCAGTCTGGATATTAGTACATTTTGGTTCTCGGGTCTACTGTGACTGAGACGTGAAGAACCACCACGGTTCCCTTAACCCACCCGGACACACGGACACATCTTCCATGGGACCTCTGCCCGTCCCCCCCAGCTCAGCACAGCAAAGAGAAGGGGAGAATGACAACATTCCTGTCCGAGTTCCCCTTCCGCTCCAGGAGCCGCCTGCCCTGACCAACGGATGCTCCTGGTTTGGTTTGTCTGGTGTCCCCCAGAAGAGCCCCGCACAGATTAGCATCGTTCTCCGTCTCAGGGCCACGCCATCTAGAACTGGAACCAGCCGTGCAGCCCAGCTCCCCGTCCACCCAAGCAGATCAATTACTCTGCTAATTACAACCTCTGTTAATTAACTCGGACAGGCGGACGGTGGGGGTGCAGGGGGGATCCCCTTGGAAGCATTTACTGTTTGGAAGGAAAGGGAGCTGCTCCGAAGGGATCGAACTCCAGCGCCTGCTGCTGCTGGCTCTGCGTGCTCCGCACCACCAGTTCCGTGAAGGGCACCGCGCCAAAGTCATCGGTTTTCAGCCCGTCGCCGCCGTGAAGGGCCCCGTGCAACGAGCTCTGCCTCGGCCTGCCCGCCACCACCACCGCCCCGTGCTCCCCGCGGCCGTCACCGAACCCCTGGTGCTGGGGGTGCCGCAGCAAGTCGGGCGGGTGGAAGGGTTTGGCTCCGAAGGGATCCAGCAGAGCCTCGTCGGTCTGCAGGGGGTTGGCTCGGTCTTTGCCCTCGGTCAGGGCCAGGCTTATGTTCTCCTTGGAGTCCGAGATGGTGAGGAACTCGTTGCTGCTCTGCGAGTCCCTGCGCCCCGCCTTCTTGTGCCGCCGGGCCCTCTCCGGCGTGCGGTAGCTGGGCTTGGGCGCCTTCTTGCCGGCGGTCGGGGTGCCGTGGTGCCGCTTCCCGTTGCTCTTGGACGCCTCCTGCTTCATGCGCCTCTGCCGGGAAGAGAGTTTCTGCAGGTTACGCTGCTGCTTCACCTTCTGCTGCTGGCTCCCGGTGATCTCCTCAAAGGGCACCAGCCCGAACAGGTCCTCCCCGCTGCCGCTGCTCTTGGGGAGAAGGGCAGGTTGAAACGGGGTGCAGCCGAAGATATCGACGCTGCGTGGAGAGGAGGGGGAGAGCAGGGGCTCGGCTCCCCCCAGCTGGCTGTCTTGCCGAGACACCTTCCTGCTGAAGGGGGCTTTTGTGAAAACATCAAAGTCGTCCTGCTCCTGGTGCGGGCTGGGAAAAGCCAGCTGAGAAGAAACCTCTCTGTCCGACTTCTCCCTTGCCTGAGGCTGCAGAGTGAAGAAGGGCACGGCCCCGAACACATCGAATTCCTGGCCAGGGCTCACCTTGGTTACGGTACTTGGCACCTCAGACAGGGGCGTGCTCACGGAGCTGGGTTCTTTGATTGCACTGCTGCCCACACCATCTCTGAAGCGACTGCTCAGGAGCCCTTCCACAGGTTTCTGCTTGGTACGGTCAGAGTCGGAGTCAGAACTTTGCTTCTCTTCCTCCTCTTCCTCCACCTCCTCCTCGGAGTCCATGAGGAGAGGTCGGTGGCCTAAATTCTCTGGTTCTGTGTCATTGTCATCGTTGAAGTCCCCATTCTCTCCTTGCAAGACTTCTTCATCTTCCTGTTCTTCTTCTTCCTCGCTGCTCTTGGGAGAAGGAGGGTCGGATTCAAAGTCACTCTCCGACTCATCGCCCCCTTTTGTCACCTGTCCCTCCGCAGTCTTCCTGGCTGCCCGGGGATCTCTAAAGCCATGGCTCAGTTTTCCAGCCTTGGTTGGGGTCCCTAAGTTGTTTCCTTGACTGCTGGACGAGTTATCCACTTGTTTTCCAGGGGAACCTGCAGGTCCAGAGAAAAATGCAAAACAAAACTTGAAACAGATTAGCAAAGCCAACACTTGTTCCACACTCAGCAAAACACACACTCCAAACACTGACACAAACATGTCTTCTGTACTCGGTGAGGGAAAGGGAGCTGAAATCAGATCTAGTATGTTCAACAACACTCCAAACTGATCAATACTCAGACCTTAGCTTTAGTCCTCAAGCAGAAGAGCTCTGGAAACACACCACCAGTGTTCGGGGCACAGAGGAGGGACCAACAGCTACGGGTGATCTCCAGAGCCAGCTTTCCAACCACACTCACTACACAGCTGCTCCTCCCAAAGGAAATGGGAGACAGAGGGCTAGAAAGAATTAAATTTTTTTTTTTTTTTTTTGGCAGATTACCCATTTCTTGAAGTGCTTCTGCTCTGCCAAACTTACTGCTCAGAAAAACAGCACAAGCAGAAGAGAAGGATTTAGCAATTTCAGATAGCTGACTTCAGCTCTCAGGCACCAAGGTCTGGGCTCTGCTGACCTGCCAAGCCCTGTGGTGTGGGGGGACAGCAGGAGGCAAAGCTGCCTTCCTGGCAAACATTTCAGGAGCCCTTCAACACAGACACGTGGCAATGCTGGCATCTTCCATGTCATTTCCAAAGAGAAACAAGTGTGTGACCCCCGGCAGTGCCCAGTCTTCCCTCTCCCAAGGTGTCCCAGCACGAGGCAGTCCTACACAACATCTCCAACCTACCTGGGTTCCTCTAAGGTCCATGAAACTGGGCGAGGGGAAGTTGTTGAAGGGACTCAGCTCACCTAGGCACACGGAGACAGACAGGCAGGGACAAAGGTCTCTGCCAACGTGTGGTGTGAAGGGCCCGCTCCCTGTCCCAGCCAGGACCAAAGCCTCAGCCTGCACTCACAGCAGAGTGAAGCTGGGTGCTCACTGCCACCTGGGCACTGGAGATCCTCCCAGCCCTCCCCTCGCTGTCAGCAGGAGCAGCCTCTCTCTTCGGGACCCTCTCCTCAGCTACCGCCACAGGAAGGTGGGAGAGCTTTTAATTTGCTTTTCATTACTTTGTTTGCTTGTTTTGAAGCCATACTTGCCTTGGTGGGTGAAACCTCAGCTTAGAGACTGTCTGTTTCTCTAACCATACTGATGTTCCACATTCAGCCCCCTCTAGTGCAGCATTCAGACAAAACCAGCTGTGGCTTTAGCTGAGATCTCAGAGAAGCCTTTTCTTGCTTCTTACTGAGTAGGATCTGACAGATGATCTGTTTTCTCTGGGAAGGACACACACCTCTTCCTTTTACTTCCTCCTCATCCTCGCTATTTACTGTCTGAAAACCAGAGCAAGGAGCTCCTGGCAGACAGAGCAGCCACCCCAAATCCACGTGCACCACACAGAGATGGGGTTGAGCTACCCTCGCTGCAGGGACAACCTTCTCACACCTCTGCATATGGCCCAAAGCCGGGGCCAGGTCCCCATTCAATCAGTTATGAAGCAGCTCTATTCCCCTCCCACCCAACCCAGATCAACCCTTCTGTTCCCTCTGCCCTTCAACAGCTGCTGGAATTCCAGACACTCAACGTGCTCACGGGGCTGGAAAGGCTGGGCATGGATGTGTGCAGCAGTTATTGCTCTAAAAAAACAGATCTTCAGCCAGAAACTAGCTCCTGACCCTCTCAATCTTAAAGCATACAAAGTAATTTCTCAGGTAGTTCCTTCTTCCAGAAAGAAATCATCATGCCACTACCAGGCCCAGTCAGAGTTTTGCTCTCTCTGCTCCAATTTAGACCAGAATATTAAGTTTTTGAGGAGCAGTTTCCTCCTTTTTAAAAAGGGATTAATAATGGATTTGTTCATTTGCTTTTTTTTTTTTGCAATTACACTTAAAATAACAACAAAATTTCTGCAGCAATGTTATTTTGTGTATGGATTTAAAAACAAGATGACCAGAATGACTAAAACCATCAGGTGATTAAGGCTTTGAGCCGTTTTCGTCTCTGCTTCTGGTGTCAGATTGCTTCTTATCTACTGTAATTTTAAATATTACATATTCGCTTTACCCACTAAATTAGAATCTGGATTATTTGGCTGCTTGCTTTAGATTTCCCAAAGGTACAGCCTTTGCATTGCACTGTATAACCTCCCATCTTCCAAATCCTGCTGTTTCCAACATTTGCTGGAGCCCTGATGTTGGCATCAAGACAATTAGAATATTTAAAAGAGCAGAAAGGAAACATTTCTAGGTTAGATGTTTTCACCCCTTGCACAAAGAAAACCCAGCCCTTTTATGCACACCAATATCCATGAATTCCCACTCCCAAGGAGTGCAGAGACAGAGCTCGAGCCCGTGTGCTTGCAGCCCATGAGAAAGCCTTGTCTGAAACACTCCACACTGAGGCCCCTCCAAGACTGATCAGGCCTATTTATTTTTCCAGCCGTAACATCATCACAGCCAGGCAATTAACTGCCAATTAGCTCCTCAGCTCCCCGACAAATGGCTTCTGAATGTCTGGCTTGTCAGTCGTGACATTGCCACTTACCCACCACGTCCTTGCCCGTTACCAGGATTCCTTCTGCACCACAGAGGGGAAGGGATGCTCCTGCGTTTACAGAGCCAGAGTGACTGCTGCAGCAATGGAAACTCACCAAGTACAGTAACAACCAGCTCCATATTCATCACCTCTCAGACCTGACCTGCACAGCACAGCCAGTGGCACAATTCAGAGGATGCTGGGAGAGCCAAGGGCTGCTGAGACATCCTCTTGGAGAAAGCACTTCTGTTCCTGGAGTGTTTGGAGCGGGGTGCCCTCGCTGCTCCCACGCTGCGACTTTGCAGGGAAGAGCAAGGAGCAAGGATCTCGTTTTGTTCTGCACTTGGAGCCGAGGTGCTGCACACACACAGAGCCATCTGCTCCAATCAGCTACTAGGCTGAGGTACTCAGCTGAACACTCAGAAAACCAACTCAGAGCCAGCCCCCATGGAATAAACTCTGCACACACCTCATCATCTCCAGGGGCTCTGGTTCAGTCCCATGAACAGGGAGAAAACTGCAGCAGCCTGGTGTCAGACCCAAACCAAAGGAATAATAAATTCCTCCACATTGCTATAGCTCGAAAACCCTCAACGGGAATGTTTTGTTTTTCCACAGCACAGTTCTCCCCCTCTGCCTCCTAACCAAGTCAGTGAACTAAGCAAGTACAAAGAGCGCTGCAAATAGAAACTCGACGCCCTAAAAGGGAAAATTCTCTGGTTAATGACAATTTAATGCTCTGGCCAAACAGATTTCCAAGATGAAGTGTTCTGTCACGTTGATTTCATGCAATCTTCTCAACCTGAACTGCTGCGGAGACTGTTCGGATACGTAGTTATACAAAAAAGAAAAAAAAAAAAAAAGGGCTGCAAAATATTGAGTAACATCTGTTTGCAATGTACTGCCGAGATTACCACACTTCTAATCAGGTTTGCATCTTGTAGGAGACAATTGTCCTTTGCTCAGTGCAAGCCAGGTGGAACATCTTTAATCGTATAAGAAGATCCCAATCCTGAAGGAAATTTCCCCTCGCGATGTTCTTTTTCGAGACATCCGATTAGCAGAGGATGAGTTCCCTCTAACAACTGCAGTAATTACATGCCTTCTGCTGGCTCCTCGTTTCCAGGGGCTGCCCCAGGAGTGGGGCATAAGGGCTTTAAGCTGGCCTGGAATTGGGAACATACTGCCACCATCACTGCAGAGCAATTTGCCACATGTCAGGCGCGCGGATTAGCGGCGCGCTGCAACTCAATCTGCACGGGGGCCCTGACGACAGCCAGGGCAGCAGCTGCTCACAGGGCAGCAGGGATTTACACTGCCAGACACCTTCGTTTTCAAGGACAACAAAAGGGGGAGAACAAAACACTTCTGGCTGCCATCTACTGCCCTGCTGTTCTGGCAAATAGCTACCTATAGGTCAAACTGTCTTATAAAAGAAGTGGAAGGTGGCTGTTGCAAGATTGAAAACAAAACCACAACCATTTTAGAGGTAAAAAGCACAGCCCACACGCATCACTTGTTCCTGCCATGTGTGAACAAGCTACTCTGGAAGTGTTACCTAGAAAAGCTCAAATCTAAAGGTTATCTTGGTACAGAGAAAGATGCTGAAGCTGCATTCAGCAACACCTGAAACCAGAGGCAAGGAAAGGCTGGGGAGTAACAGAAGCAGGACTTTGGGTACAAACACCAACTTGAACTGGTTTTAATTGATGAGTTACCCAAATCTGGGACACTCTATAAAGGCCACAGCAGGCTGCAGGTCTGGGCATCTTTTAACAAATAATTCCAGATCACCTGTCAAAGTAACACGAACTGATGGCACGAGCTGTTTCAGTGCTGGAGAGCAAGCTGGGTCAAGTCTTCTTGTTTCTCCTGTTCTCACCTTTGTGACTTCTTCCCAGGCAGTGAGTGGTGTTTCACTGGAAGCTCCAGGCTCACTGTAGTCCAGGGGCTCCAAAGCCAGGGTACAGAACTGGCAGTGGTGTGAAACTGTTAGAACCAAACAGTCATCACTTGCATTTCTCTGTGTCACAAGAGCAGACTTCTCTGCTGTAACAGGGTGAATGCTTTCCCAACATCTCCATTTCTCTGCATTGTTTTGAGTTCCTCAAATCTTCTATTCCTTGTCTGAATTCCAGTATTAAGCTGAGGGAAGCAAAGGCAATCTAGCCCAGTTTAATCCCAGAAAGAATGAGTGTAAACAAATATGAGATGGCAAAGGCCACTGAGTACAACAGCAAACTGCACTGTACTCATGACATTTCCCTCTAAATTTCAAGAGGGCAGAAAATCTGTGTTGCTCCCAAGTTTCTGAAACACTCCAGTGGATGTTAACAAAGGATGTTACAACACAAGCTGGTCACCATAGAGCTTCCATTCCAGAACCCTGACACAGGAGCCCTTTTCTCTGTTGCCACCAGTCTCAGGCCCTGGAGACACAGAATCTATTCTCCACGTGTTAGGAAATCTTTCTCAAGCCCATTTTCTTCCCCTCAAGCTTTAAGTCTCAAGCTCCAAGCCATTACTATTTTCCACAAACATTTAGGCATTAAACAGTGTGCACAGCAGATCTACCTGTAGTACTTGTGAGATCACCTTTAACAGGATACACACCACGTGTGAGGAACCCTGAGTGTTCCTACTCTACTTTCCTATCAACCCAAGAGGCTCTCAAGAAGCAGTGAGTTGGTTTCACAGCCCTGCTCACCCCCTGCACAGCAGGTCAAGTGATGCAAGTGCTGCTCTTCTGTGTTCCCACCTGAGGATGAGCAGAGGGGCTCTGAGGGGTAAGCACCTTGGTCCATGCAGCCCCAGGTTCTTGCCAGGGATCCTTGCAGCAGCAGTGGTGGCCTCTGGGCTCCCCAGGGAAAATCTCACAGCACCCCCTGGTCCCTTCCAGTGATGTCCAAATGTCATCTCTGCATCTTCTGGCATCCCCTCCCCAGACACATACCTGAGGGCATGGGATGTGCTGGGCTGTCACCACTTGGTGTTGCCTTGTTAAGTCCAAAGATGACACAAGATCTTCAGCTTCCTGCTGCTATCTCACCTCAGATGATAAAATTAGTTAAGTATTTAGTGGTGTGCTGCTCTAAGCAGAGAAGCCTTAAGCCTCTGAAACACAAGAAACCCCCTGGGGGCCTCTGCTCATCTACAGTCCATGTGCAGGAACACTCACAAACCCCAGACCTAAGCACACCTGTGTCACACAGCAAGAAAGACCAAGCAGAACAAGCCCACAGTTCCAGCTCAGAGGCTGTTGACACAGTCAAACACATGCTCAATAGGAACTGTCACTTGGCAATAAAGTAAAATGTTCTTTTTTCAATGTATTTTAAATAGTCTGTAGGGATAACATCAACTTCTAACACAGCAGTCAGAAGCCTGGGTGCTGAGTGACAACCCAGCACACCACTAAGGAAGAGAGGGCTCTGCTGTAAGGAGATCAAGGCAGTCTCTCACCCCAACACCAGAATGCGCTCCAGGTATTAAACCTGTTTCACTTTCTATTCACTCACCCTCACCTTGATGCCCCAAGTGAGCTCTGCCTACATGTGCTTGTCAGTTAAACCTTGTGCAATCACAAGAAGCACACCAGGAAGAACTTATTTTATAGAAAACTACAAGAGGAAATAAAAATACTTACTCAAGTTTGTCCTGGAAAGCTATCAGCTAGAAGTAACACATGTCTAAGCCAACACCCTTCTCCCTTCCTCAGTTGTTTTGCAACAGGTCACTTTGAGACATGTGCAAGAACAATTCCACTGGGAAAACAAACCAACCTTTGCAAGACATTGTCTTCAGGTCTGAGAATGTACCACAACAGATTGGTCTGCCAAGAGTAATTCAGTTAGCACACAGTTAAAAACACCCTCCTTGAAATCAATGCAGTATGTGCACTTGCTTAAATTCCAGTTTGGGGTTACCAGAGAAAAAGGCCATTGGAAAAAGTAGAAAAAGTAATTTTCCCCCCCCCCAAGGAAGCAGGTAACACAGTTCACATCTAGCTCAAGCTTTCTCAAGCAGTGCTTTTTCAGCCATGGCTAAATTTAATGTGTCCTCCCCCACCTCCCTTAGGAGAAGAGCTCTCCCCCTGTTTTCTAGCGTGACAAAACAATTAAAGCTTGGATTCTAGGTACCAAAAAAAAAAAAAAAAAATAAAAAATATATATAACACAACACAGCAAGACCCTTCCCTACAAACCATAGCTATCTGAAAAACAGCACTGAGCAGCACACACTTTTAACACCCAGGGTGAGGAAACAAACAAAAAAGAGCACTGAAGACAGGAGACTTGTCCTTTCTGAAGGAGCAGAGCTGAGAGCAACACTGAGCAGAGTCACTCCCTGTCTGCCACGACAGGGGGGTGCCAGAGGAGTTTCCTCACACACCAGCAGTACTCTGGTGACTTCACCATGTGCAGCACAAGAGCTCTCGTGAGCAGCTCCGTGAGGAGCACAAGATGGAAGGAAACTCAGATGCTAACTTAGGCTGACCCTGATTTATTTTGAGACATGTTATTCAGCAGACAGGTTAAGGCACTTTTCTCACACCAGCACACTCCACACAGCTCAGGGAGGCCCCTCAGTGGCTCTGTGGGTACAGAAAGCTCTTTTCACCATTTAATGGAAACCACAGGCACCCAAACTACCCTTCGAGTGCTGACCCAGCACACGTCTCAAGTGGCAATTCAGGGGTGGGATGAAGTAGTTGCACATTCACAGCCCACACATCATTTTACCTTCTATGCAAGGATAACAGCCAAAGCTGAACCAAAGCACCATGACACTTCCCCCACCACAGAAAACACGAGGCATATTGTTTATTTTGACTCAGTCTGCACAGAAACTATGCATTAAACACAGCAGCTTCAAGTTTTCTGTGGGCCAGAGAGCTGAACTGCAGCAGCAGCAAGAGCTGGAAGCAGAATACACTGCAGGCAAGAGGCAACATTTGGCTTCAGAAGGTAATTTGCACTTAGCAAAAGCACTTCTGGTGCTACCCAAGTGATTCACACCACACTGGCCCCGTGTAATTGCACTGTAAGACCGTGTGGTCTGTACACTGTGCAAGTACCAGGGACTGGATGCACCAGTATTTTTTAATTAGAGGTAATCAACATACTGAAAACAAATAAATCTCTTCAACCTCTCCACTGCCAGGAGGCAGCCAACACCATCATTCTGTGGTCATTTAAATGGATGTACAAGCTTCAACAGATACACATATATATATATATGCACGTGTGTATACATATATATTTATGAGGTAATGATGCTACAGATGTAACTTGCCTGGGTGGGAAATGAAAGGAACAGAACCAAAGGGATCCTCGGGAGGATTTTTCTGTGGAGCAGAATGTGGCTCCACATTCTTATCTGAAGATGCTCTCCTGTCCACCAGCCTGTCTGTAAAAAAACAGAATGAAACAGAACAAAAACTAAAATAAAATAAAATAAAAATGGACTTACACCTAGGCAAAGATATCTACTGCTTGAGGGGAGGGAGGAACATACTCTCCCTCAGAGCTTGTTTACTTGGGATGTTTTAAAGACACCCTACATCTGGAATTCACTGAGGAAAATCCACCTGCACAAACCTCTTGTGAATCGCCCCGTCCCACAAAAAGCAGCACATATTTGGGGATGGAATGCTGTAAATTAGGACCCCTGGGATGTGTTATATGCAGCTCATGCTCTCTAGTAAAAACTACCAGCCCTCCATGCTCCTGCAGTTCTGAGCTTAGAATCACTATGCTTACCTAAAACAAAAACACACACACAAACACCTCCTTTTGCTCACATTTCAGCCAGTCTTTGGCACAACAGAAGTTGACAGTCACAGCAAAATAGCTGGGGCTACTTTTTATTAAGCATGTAGCACCTGTTAGCCATGAAGAACAGTGAGTGTGATAGTCCAGAGAGGTGGTGTCTGCTTTGTACAGTCCTCAGCCCTTAGCAAACATGATTTTTCTTCTATTTAAGAGACATGCAACAGGATTTTAAGAGTCAAAAATCAGAAGCACTAGGAAGGATAAATGAAAGTTTTTCTGCCCAAGCTCTAAAATTGCTGCCAACTTGAGATCCAGACCACCCAGCATCACCACACTGCCACTCAGGAGGTACCCACACATTCCATCCCCCCCTAACAGCACCTCTGTACCAAGGTGTTCCACCTCCACCCAACATCCCATCCCACCTCCTCTATGCAGGGGACACAGGATTGTGCTTTCCCCCCTTCCCACAGCAAGCAGCTGCTGTTCCAGACACCCTGCAGCAGATGCTTCTTCTGGGTGAGCTGTGCCCACCCAGCTCCCTGTGGGTGTTCAGCTCTCCACTGCAGGAGCCAGGAGGCTGTTCCCAGGCACCAGGGACTCCCAACAGTCTCCCCTCACTCATTAACCCTGCACACCAAGCTCCAGAGCTTGGAAATGATGTGCCAGTGTCTGCTGGTGCCAAGGCGTCTGTCGTGGGGACTGTCGCCCTCCCAGGTACCCTGAGGCTCTTCCAAGAGCTCCAAGAGGGAATTCTCCATCACAGACAAGCCTTACTGAGGACACAACTCCAGCTGGGGGCTGTGGGGCAGGACATGAAGCAGTTGCTCTCTCCTCAATTTGCTGGAAGAGGGAGAGACTAATGAACCTGAACAGAATTACCCTGCAGTGACACAGCCATGGGGTTGTGGATTCTGTTCTTTTTCTGGGGGGTTTTGTTGATTTATTTTTCCTTAGGAAAGAGAAGTTTATTATTTATTTCTTTGGTTTATTGGAGAGTCCCTGCAAATGCTGGCACGATGATGGGGTCTCCCACCTTGAGCAGCAAGGCTAGGGAGAGTAGAAAACACAGACTCAAATGCTAAGCAAGCAAGAAAAAACAGGTGAGCAAACAGGTTTCAAGTCCTCCAGGGCACCTAAAGCACAGATGTACTGGGACATTTCCCTGAAAAACAAAGTTTACAATTCCTCAGCTGATCAAACCAAAGGCTATTGGAAAAGGACAAGCTATTTCTTCCAGTCTTCTGAGGCACAAGTGTCATTTGTCCACCTCACAACAAGAGCCATTTCTCTTTGTAGGAGAGTGTTGGAGAGAAAAAGAGACAGTGATGGTTTCTCCAGCTTCACAGAGGCAGAAAGAAGCAGGGGGGCTGCCAGAATTAGCCATTATTGTGCTTCATCTCCCTTGAAATCAAGCTTTCTTCTCCTCAGTGACCAGTCCCACGAGAGCAGCCCAGATCACACGATGATTAATTTTCTCAGTTCCCAATTCTGCAGAGATTATCACAGTTGCAGGACCTCTTGCTAAGAAATCAGTTTCTTCAGTGTTGTCCATCTCGGCACCACATGTTGCTTCTGGAACATCATTAACACTGATGAGGGCAGTGAAAACAGCAGAGGAACACCAGTGTACACAAGAAGAGGAACTCCACTGTGCAGCTCCATACCCACATTCTCCACAGTGCTGCTTGCTTCAGGACTCTCCATCCAACTGTGCATGACATTTCACTGCAAATGGCTTTTTTTCCCCCAAGAAAGCTTCCACCAAGTGTAAGCAAGACAGGCTGCTGCACGGTGCCTCCCTTGGTGAGGGGGAGGTGAGGAACCCTCCCAGTGACACCCATCACTACCCACACTGACATGCAGCTGCTGAAGGCATGAGATGGAGCTGAGGTGTCAGCCTGACACGGTACAGTGACACCTCCATCCTCTCTGGGCTGTGCCTACCTCATTACTCCTGCACTGCTGTCATGAAAAAGCAGCTTCAAAAGCATCTGACAGATCCCAAAACACCTGATTTGTGCATGAGACATCAGCTCAACAATACCAACCAGGCTCTGGCAAGTGGAAAGGAAGGACTGATGTTCTGAATGCTACTCAGCACCACGTAACACTGCAAAAAGACAAACTGACATAACACTACATGACTGAGGAAGTATGGGACAACTGGGTTTACTAACACAAAACAACTTATCTGACTTCTGTTCTCCCTCTAGACAGCAGAAGGATTTACAGTCAACTCAAAAAAATCATAAAAATCCTTATTTTTAAACAGCAGCTTTCTCTCCTAAGAGATAAGCTACGTCTGAGGAGAATTAGGCCTTGATCCTTAAGATTTATCTGAGGAAATTCCAGGAAGTATTATACAGTTGGAGACCATTTCGTAGGTATAAGACTTAATTGTTCCATAAATCTCCCAGTTCCTCATTAAGTCTTAATTGTGCAATAAATTGCCCCATTCCTCATTAATCCACCTAAGTCTGAGAAAGTTATCAGTAGACTGAAGCATAAATATTTCAGCTCTGACTGCAGTCAAGGCATTTAAGATGAAATTCACACCATCTTTGGCACAACTTCCTTAACTTAAACCAAAACAGAATAGCAGCAGGACAAAGTGAGAAGGTCTTAGATGCAGGTGTGGAGGTGTACACACCACCATGCACTCCCAGGTGGGCAGCAGTACTCCCCTGCACTGGGTCTCCAACAAACCAACCAAAGCTGCCTCCCAGGTGACAGAACTGCCATCTAGTGTACCACTGCCCACCTGAGACACTGTTTTCATGCCTTGAGTGGCTAAGAAGACCCCAGTGCTGGTTTCTTCTGATCATTGATTTATCTTTGCTAAGAGCTGAGCCAAAAACACGTCCTGGTAGAGAACACACCTGAGTGGATTTTCACTTAGACAGCACAAGGACTGGATTATGGGGTGACAGCAGCAGTTAACCTCTGTGGAGACTGAGAGACAGCAGTAGGTGGTGTGGAGCTCCCCGTTACTCTAGCCTTTACCCAGTGCAAACCAGTCTGCCATCCCTGGAGGGGCTTCAGAGCCATGGAGGTGTGGTGCTCAGGGACATGGTTTCATGTCCCATGGCTGGGTTATCAGGTGACTTGCTGATCTCAAAAGTCTCTTCCACCCAGAACAATGCTGTGATTTTCTATTTCCCCATCTCACTAGAACCAGTATTGAGTTACTCCAGACAGTCTATTTCTGAGCTTTTTCCAGCATTGTTCTGAATCCATTTGAAATATGTCCTTGGTTAATATCTTCTGTGCTTCTCTTTGTTCAAATCAAGTGGCTCAACCAAATAATTCTCACAAAATTTACCATAACTAGTCAGCAGTCAAAGAGTTTCTGGAAATGGGTGATGTTGTGCTGACCTTTTGGCTCAAGCTAACCTTCTCCAGTTTCAAGAGTGTGCTGGTTCAAGACTTCTAAGGCTTCAGTTGGAAGCAGCATGCCCAGAAGATATTAAGTTTTACTGCTAAAATTCAAATTATTAACTGCAAAGGATGCTTCTTTTTCAGCTGGTACATTATCCACTTCCCCCAGGCAGCAGCAAGTCATTTCACTGTGACTGTGTGCAGGCTACATCCACACCTCAGACAACAGGGGTCTTATTTGATCAACTCGGGATACAAGGGAAAACAACCAACCAAGGTTTCAAAGAAACCTCCAGAACAGCCAATTCAACCAGTCTTCAGTCCTTCAGGACTAACAAGTGATGTGCACATCTTGTTCAGCTGCACTGAAGGACACAGAACCCCAAGATGAAAAAGACCCAGTTGAAGGCAAACATGTTGGGTTTTTTTTTTTTCCAATCACTTGAAATTCAACTTTACTTCATTTTTAATTGCAATGAACTTGCTGATCATCAGCCACCTATACACAGTCTGGTTTTTGACATTGTCACATCTCACAGGTCTCACTAATAAGTCTGATCTTGATGAAACCAGTTGTAGGAAGAGCATCTAACGAGTACGTGTCAAGCAATTAAGAAAAGGAAGTTGTTCCAAGTAAAAACCATTGAGATAACTGACTTGAAGAGGAAAGAAGTTTATTCAACTATTGCCATATCATCAGAACAATCAAGCAGCCCTTACACGTAGCCACTCAAAATAGACATTACAAAACATTAACATAATGTAGTAGATCAATTTTCTTTCAGGCATTTTCAAAGGACATGCCAGACCCACAGAATCTTCTGCTCTGGTGTGCAAGCAAAAAAGCTGGAAAGGAATGAAGCAAGCAGCCAGACTTCTCTTCCTATCTGACAAGGGACCTCTGCTGTTCAGAGCATCTTGACAACCAAGGTGGCACAAGCAATGCTTGAGAGCTAAGATATTTACTGTTTCTGCAGCGTTGCAGCCAGGAACTGCCAGCTTGAGACACAGAGCTCCTATTGCACACGTTTTCAGACAGGGAAAGGACAGACAGACAGGCCCAGCTCTGCCCTCAAATGCTCAGAAAGAAGTGGTTGTGCACAGAGCACACGGCCCCTCCACGGGGCAGGTGCTGGAGCTGCTGAGCAACTACAGAGCCCTCATCTACTGTGAAGCAAAATAAGCCTTCAAGTGTCCCTTACTTGATCTCAGCAGGTCAAATTCTCTGTCCAGCAGCTCCTCCTCTGTCAGCTTGGAAAAATTGTCCTCTCCAAATGGGTTCCAGCCTGACATATCAGGCGGGTTATTGATGCTCTGCTTTGGGTAACTGGTGAAGGCTTCAGCATCAGGAATACCTGACCTGTGAAGTCAGTTCATGGAAGCAAACAGAGAAACATTAGAGGACTGATTATCAGGGTGAAAAAAAAAAAATCGATGACATGCTTCATTATAGCACAATTCCAGATACAAGTAGCACACATGCATTAACAGCTCTGAAAGCTGACTTGGGAAGACAAGTCATTCGAAATAAATGATTCAGTCTCTTCATTTCTGCATGCAAGCCTTAAACTAGCAAATAAATCCAACTGTAAAGCCTTGTAAGAGTGTTTGAGAGGCCTTTCACACACCCATAGCCTCATTCAACAGAGGCTACCCTCAGCAAAGAGCTGGGCACTCAGCTCCTGGAGGACACCCACAAACAAGAACAAGTGCAAGACAGATTATTCTGGAAGCTGTGCCAAGCTCATCCATTAACAAGTTGGGTCCCACCTTCCTTCTGAAATATCCTTTAGCACCAAACAGCAGCTACACAAGTGCTTCCAGCAACACCTTGCTACTGAAAGAAGGCATTTCTGAGGGAAGGACTGAGCCATGCTCATCAGGACTAGGAAGGCAGGCAGTGACCAACCCTTGGGGACACGTGGGTCAGGGTACTTGCCTGCTTGCAGGGTAGGCAGGCTCTGGCACTGCTCCAGCATGCACTGGGAGTGACCCAGGGTAGGAGATTAAGGCTGGTGGGAAGTCTTGTGGAGATGTGATGTACTCAGGAGACTGTGCCTGGTGTGACCGCTGCTGCTGCTGCTGCTGCTGCTGTGCCAGCATCTGCTGCTGGAGGAGAGACTGCTGGTACTGCTGCACCTGGGAAAGAGACACCTCACATGGGCCTGTGGCCATCCCCTCTGCTAAAAGCAGGGGCCTTGCAGCCAAATCCCCTCACCACCACGCTCAGAACAGCCTGGGAGCTTCAGCAGGGGCAAGAAGCCAGACCTGCCCATCACAGGAGTGAAAGCACAGCCCTCACAGGCCAGGGACACCAGGCTTCTCCTCCAACTCATGCTACCCCTTAGCCTCCTGGAACCATTGCCACCTAACTGTGCTACTGCAGCACTGAGCAATTCATTTTCATCACAGACTGTCCTTAAAATTTAATCATCAACATTTCAGGACAGTTTTTCCTGACTCCTGGAAAACAAATTCCATCAGTTCACTTTGTGTTTGAAGTAGGAATTTGATGCCACTATATCTTTTATCACTTTGCAGTGCAATATACACTTGTTGCTGTGTCACTACTGGAAACCATAAGCACTGAGTATGTTTCAAGTCAGTAGCACCTCCTTAATGAATTGTAGGATAAATCCCAGGCAATTAATACAGAATCACAGCTCCAGGTAAGCTCCTGGAACACAGCCTGGCTTAACTTTTTCTTTCCCAACTGAGTATCATTTCAGATGCTGAACTACACAGTATTTAGCATTTCCACAGCTCACGAAGGCTGCTCACAAACTTCTCTTGCTGCATCTCCACAAGAGATGTACAAAGACAGCACATATTTTAAGACATGCCATTCTCCACATACCAGAGCAGGGTACTGAGACTGGGAAGGTTGCTGCTGGTACACAGACTGCATCAACAGCTGCTGCTGGACCATCTGCTGGTGCACTGCTTGTTGGTACTGCAGTTGGAAAGAAGAAAAGGGCTTTAAGAAGTCATGATCTCCCCTTTAGGAATAGCCAGGTGTTTAGAAACAGCATCAATTAAAATATCACTTCTGTGACTCAACAGCATTTTTCAGTTATCACATAACCAAAAGCCAGCTTGCAATTCAGTCACTGCATTTTAATGTCTCTGTTTGGAAGCTTTTCCTTTTTTTTATCTTCCCCAATTTATACCAGCCTGTTTAAGAAAGAAAAAAAAAAAGACAGACTACATATTCAGCACTGCCTTTTCTAAGGCAAGCCAATTATCACCCCAGCTTCTGCAATTTTCACCAGCGCTGAGCCCTTTTCAGAAGTAATTTATCTGGGCTTTAAAGAGGAAAATGTCTCAACATGGGTGTAGGAAGGGCTGTGGAAAACAGAAAGATGAACAGCAATAGGTGTCTTGGGCATGATCTCAAAGTTCTTGCCTGACCTAATTTCTGTTATATTTACAATTATTTAGGCTACACAGCTGAAGCAGTTGTACTGGACAGTACAGTGTGAGCTAGGCAGTGTCACCACAAGTGGCATCCATGACAAGTCTGGACAGATAGAACAACTGCAACAAAGCACCTGATGGAAGCAGACACTGCACAAACCCTCCTCAGTGTACACAGAGCTATCTGTATCACCCAGGTAACTCCCAGGGCTCTCCTCAAGCACTCTGTGTACACAACACCTGTAGTTGGGACTCAAAGCAAGCTGGGATGCAAGGTCACATGAAGACAGCAAAAAGAAAACAAGTTTTCACTGGCACTGTGATGCTGATCTTAGAGACAAATCCAAGGTCAGAAGAAGGGGCCAGGGTCCTGACTCCTTTAGGAAAAGAAGCCACAAAGACAGGATTTTTTCCACTAGCACATGATTGCAAGGGTCATCCACAAGCACAGTGTCCCCCAGGATCCTGTCCATGGGATGTGCCAAGTACCTGCTGAATGTAAGCGTCCTGAGCCGCAGGCAGCTGCTGGTGGTGATGCAAGTGGTGCAGCTGCTGCAGCCTCCAGTCTCCCTGCTGCAGCTGCTGGAGAACTCTGTTCTGCTGAGGGGGGTGCTGGCTGGTCCCCTGGGACTGGAGGGCTTCTTGTCCCTGCCCCGGGCGCGTGGCTCCTGTGACAGACAACAGCCCTGACACTCTGATCTCTGCAGGCCAGCTCCCCTGTCTGACTCTGAGGGGAAGCAGTTTATAAACACCCTTTCCCTGCCTGTCAACTCCTATCCTGGCAGATCATTACTTCGCTTCTCTGCTAAGACTTCCAAAGGGTTGTCAGCTCCTGATTTATAGTCAGAAGATGCAGGAAGCTTCCCTCAGTGTCAGAGGAAGCTGGACTCAAGACTCCTGCTCTGCTAACACTGAAGTGGCACCTTCTTTATCTCAACATACACAATTTTGTACTCATACAACTGCAGTCTGTTTGTTTATTTTTAAGGGGACTGTTTGCTCACTTGTCAAGCTCCCTGGAGGGTACCACTTGACTGATTTCACCATTCAATTGTTTTTGCAGCCTTTTAAGCAGTCAGTAACATAAATCCATCTCCCCTGCAGGCTGTGTTGACATTCTGAAGTGCCCAGGAGTGCTCTGTTCCTTGTCACAACAGGAAAGCATTCCAAGTAGGATGGGATTTTGATCCTGTCTAGTAGAAGTTGTTTACACCTGTGACACAAACATTCTCAGGGGCCTTTCCCAACACTGCCCCTGAAGCTGCTCTTCTTGTGCTGCAGTAGACACAGCATCACCAAGTGCAACCTGCAGAGCATTCAAGATACAAATGAAACCTATTGAAGTGAATATTTATCAGAGCCTCTGAATTAGGAAAAAAAATCAAAGGTTTTAATGAAAAATCCCTTTCCCTTGGCTGCATCTCCCTCAATTACTTGTTTTGTGACTCCAGTGCATCCACAGGTGATCTGAAATTCATTGGTCATTAGTTAGACAAGTTTAATGTGGTCCAGCCTCCAAATAACACCCATGTGTGGCTGGTATCTCTTGACTTATTGAGGCACAGGGTGTTTTTTCTACTACAGCAAGGGCAGATTATTACAGAAGAGCTCAGTACTTATCAATTATTTCCAAGTCAAAACCGAGTCTGAACTTCTCTCAGATTGCAATGGTAAAGTCAGTTCAAAGTCAGCATTAAGCACAAGGAAATAAAAAAAACCCTGCAACTTGCCAACAATTTGCATTCAGATTTGAGGCACCTGGTCAGACTTGTACATTTAGAATCTTTCAGAAAGGATGAAGATTTGAGTTTTGGCATGCAAAAAAACCAGATGAATTTGAGGTTTAAATGTAATCCCTACTAGAGCAAGGAGGAAAGGAAACAGAAAATCCATTCTTGGTTCATTTTGGTCCCTCCCTAGACTTGGTGACGTTACCTTTCTGCCCACGATGACCAAATTCACCAGGAACTTGTACTTTGACTGGAGTTGCTGAGCTCTGGATGGTCAGCACACTGGAAGTGGCAGTGCTTGAGTTGGCCTTTGGTCTTTGTCGTGGTGCAATTGAGGTTTCTGTTGGTCCAACGGTGTCTGTTATTCTGAAATGGCAAGTTTGCCCATGAAGACTTGATGAAAAAAAGGCTGTTTGTTGATCAAATCAGACACAGGGTGTCTCTTAACACCCTGGTCATGCACATTACCAGCTGGCAGCAGACACAGCAACACCAACCTCATCCAGACCACACAGCTTAGGTCAGCCCAGCCACTTGCTTCTCATTCACAGCAGGCTCATGAAGTCAGAGTTAAACAGAGCTGATCATTACAGCTGAACATAGAAGTACCCAAGTCACTCATACTGGCAGATTGACAACTCAAACCACTTCAGATAACAAGAAGTTACATGATTCTTCCTGCATGAGCATTAAGCATACACCATATACCACCAGCAGAGGTAAGAAGCATGAATAGAAGCTCCCATGGTTTTATTCTGATTTCTATTAACCAAAAATTTGGTATAAAAATCAGAATTTTTCAAGAACAAAGCTCACTTAACCACATAAATCAGATGTAAGTTTCAAATTTAAAGAAGACTCCTAAGAACAGTTCACCTGTACTGTATTATCCACATCTGCCACTAAAATACTTTAGTTCTACAAAGCAAATCAGAAGCACACTGACAACACTTACTCCACCACAGAAGAGGCTCACAGTTTCTCTCTGGGGATTCTCAACACAAGGAAAAGAGTAAAGCAGTAGAATCCAAAGAGTGACTGGAAGCTCTTAGAATTGCAGTTTATCTATTCTAATGACCTCTGCTACTAAGACAATTTTCCATTACTAAGCATTTGAAAGCAGGTTTCAGACAGACAAGCACCTTAAATATATTAGCAAAACAAAAGTCAATCCATATCTGCTGCTCACCTTGCTTTTATTTGGCTTTTTCTAGCAGCTGCCTCACTAGCTGTCATGGGTTCAGGAAGGGTTGAAGGGACAGGAGAGTTCTTGGGAAAAATAAATTTGAACAAATTAAAAGAATGAAATCCTGAAAGAAAAAAATCATTACATATTGAAGAACACTTGGGTTCAAAATAAACTTTGAGATGGGTTTTTCCTGATGCCTATCTTGAGAATCACTTTGTAACACTCAACACTATTGTTCAGGCAATACTCTGTTTGCCTTCCAGTGGATTATCACAATTACTGAGGATGATTAAGAAAACAGGTTTATCCCAAACAAACAGAAATGCTCTTAACTACACAGCTACAACATTAAATCTCCTATTGTCAACAGGCTTAAGTTCTGTGGTACATTTCATGTCAATTTTATTAGACACAAGGAATTAGTGAAGGTTAAATCCATGCATCAGGCAGTGGTGCAGCACTGATCAAATTCACAAGGCTATGGCCTGCACATAGGAAAATATTTAGTTTAGAGAGCTAATATTGCATGCAGAGTACACTCCAAGCTATTATGTTCTCAGTTTAGGAACAAGGTTTATGAAGAAACAAAAATAATCTCTCTTGGCTGACTGGATAAGATTTTTCTCAATGCTACCTATAAAATACATTGAAAAAAAGGGGAAAAAATCCTAAGATTACTTACACTAATGTTAGACACCGGGCAATCTTTTTTGGCAAGTTTGAAGGCAAAGTAAGATACTTGAAAGATATCAGGTCTCTGTTCTTGATCTGGTTCAAGCATATATCCTTTGGCATTTGGAAAAAACACAAAACAAAACTTAGTTCTGCAGATAAAGAGACTTTTTCCTGACAAGACACAGAATGTCTGATGTCACCCACAAACATTAGCTTCTCAAATTAGAAGGTTTTGTGTTTTTCAAGTAAATAAAAGTTATCTTGTTTGCAATATTATACAATGTTGTTTGCAGCATGTTCAGGAAACCTTGCCTAAGTGACCAGAGAACCTAAATATACAATGAAAGGTATTTCCTAAACAAGCAGAGACTCCAAAAATACATTCAGCTACAAACAAAACGAACTTAAGAAAACTTAAGTTCTTGGTTTTGATGAGAAAACTGAGCTAAACTTCAAACCTACTCAGTAGTACAGCCAACTTCAAACCACATACTGTAAAACATCCTGAAGATTTTTTAATTAATAAAAAAACAATAATTTGCTGCTCCCCTCCCCATGCCTTACAGAAGAGCTGAGGTGAAGCCAGACGTCCCTGAAATACCTTCTACAATCAGCTGCAGCTTTTTTTGGCTTCCATTTCAAATGGAAAGAAGGGAAGTTTACATGATGAGATTCTTCCCCACCCACACATACTCCCTGCCAGCAGTGCTCATCTTGGCAGAGCAGCTCACTGCATCTTCATAAATCAGCGTTCATACTTGTAAGGAGACAGGATTAAACCCTGCACTCCTCTGAAAGCATCACTGTGGCACAGGGAGAAGTGTTTAATCACTGGAACATTCATCTCATTTTGTCAGTCTCTAAGTAGCTGCAGAAGGCAACTGCTGGCTGTGACAACAGCAATTTCTCCAGTATGAATGTGTGCTCCAAGAAGTGGTTTCCATTTGGTGCTTCCTGTCACACAGAAGCATCAACTGTGTGGTCACCACATCCATAACTTGGAAATAAATTACAGGAGCTGCTGTTCAAGCTTTCTGGATTTTTCACACCCTGTCAGTCACCCTCGTGCAGGGTAACCTGCTCAAAGCTGAAAACAACTCAAAATACACATGATGACAATAAATACTGGATCCTGTATCTCCCTACCTGATAACCTGCTCACCTCAGAGCTTGTCACAGTCCAAGCTTCCCCTTCATGCTCTGTGTTTTCAAACCTTTGCCAGATTCACATTAAAAACTTGGGGTTGCACAAATTCATCAGATTTCTGTTCTGGCATTCTGTGCAGTTCATCTCAGTACATTTATGTTTCTATACTAAATATTGGCCTGAGATTCACCTCAGCACAACTGTCCAGCTTGGATATAAAGTCTTAGCCTGTGCAAGTGCAGGAGCTGCAGACAGTCAGTAGCCAGGAGCAACTCCCACTGCTCACCCAGGAGCCCAGCCACTCCACACCACCCACCCAAGCCACCTAACCAGGGGGCCCACGTGTGTTGGAGGTGATTTATGAGGCAAAAAGAACTGCTGTGCTGCCCAGGTACTTACTTATCAAACAGTGTATGCTGTGAGAGTACCGGGAGTTGTCTGGAACCGTGAAGCCTCCATCACAAATAGCAACTTGACTTTCTCCAAAGGGAAGGGAAAAGAAACAAAGTTTATACAGCAAGCAGCCAAGTGCCTGTAAAAAAACAAATGGAACAGTGTAAAAGGATCAGAGCAAGCCCTCTGCACAAGAGAGCAGCACCAACAAGACCATCACAGCCTGGCTACAGCTGGTGCTGCTGCTGTAAGCTGCATTGTGAAACACTAGCTGGGACAAGATGCTCTGTGAAGCAGCTATAAAAGGGTTTTTTTTCCCTCCACGCGGACTCCTGTGTTTGCCAAAGAACTTCCAAAATGAGAGCAGAGCCCAAGAGCTGTGTTCATGTTGTTATACCACCCAGACACCACTACCACTTCCCCTGATTTCACCTGATTCCAGTCTTCATTCACTTCCCTGCACACTGCCTCATCAAAACACCCTTCCTCATCATGCTGCCAACAGGTTTCCATGAGGAATCACTGTTATCAAACAGCAACCTGAGCTGACAAAGAGGAAAAAAAATTCTTAATCATGCTCCTCTTATTTCAAAGCAATCATCACACTTGCCATCACTGTATTTACAGAAAATTACCAGTGATCCTTGTGCTGTGTGCTGCTGCAGGACACCCATTAGTTCTTGGGTTAGTCAGTGTTGCTTCTAACTTCCCACACACCTCTCCTAATGAAGTTCCTGTTTCATAACACCCAGATATTTTGCTTACCCAGATATCTGCCTTGGTGGTGATTGGCTTTCCTCCATACAGATTGATCATCTCGGGTGCCCTGTAGGACGGGGTCGTGTACCTAGCAGGAGGTGAGCACAAGAGAGCACTGAGAGCTGTGCCATGCTGCCCTGCATTTGCCAGGCATGCACCACTCCCACCCCCTTACACAACACAAGTCATTAATGGCATTTGCAGCACCACAGGGAATATTTGGGTAGTGGCATAAAATTATAATTCAGAAGAATAACTATGAAGTAAGCTAAAATTATCTTTTCATGTTATTTCTCCAGCACATTTTGCAAGAGTCACTTTGCTGAAATACTGCAGTGACCAATCTTATGCAAGATCTAATGTACAAGTTCTACACGAGTTACATTGTAGAATGCAGGTTTCAAAACACTAACATCTCAGAAATGAACTATTTTTCAAAGCTGAGGAAAAAAAAAACCTGTATCACTTGATAACAAGTAGCCTGCATTTATTTATCTGCAGTGGTTATCCCAAAGGGGACAAATCCAACTAACACACATTTTCAAGAGTGTGTCTGTAATAATTAAACTATTTTTCTAATCAGTCTTAGGAGAATGAACGTGGACCTTACTCTGTAAACGGGACTAAATACATTCCAATGTTTATTTACATCAGTTCCTTTTTCTCACTATTATCTATATTAAAATAGCACAAATTTAAAATATGATGCTTTTAAAATGGCTAGTAGCCAGGCATATTTTTGAACAATTTCATTGAAAACAGCACCCCTTTTCCAAGCGTTTTATTCATAATGGTTTCAGTTTTGCAGAAACAATTGTGAATAAACAGGGAGGGAAGAACCTGCGTTACCAAACAGTTCCAGTTTTACTCTGTCACCACCAGTTCCTACTTCACCATCAAGTCCCATTCATTTGCAAGATGATGTGCTCATGCACAATCCCTTTTGACAGGCCTTTTAAGAGGGAACTTACTTCAAAATCTCTTCCTGGACCACATTGACACCATCCTTCTGAGGATTGAGATACTTGTTGGTGGCACTGCCGAAGTCGCAGAGAACGTAGTTTCCGCTGTCGTTCAACAGTATGTTCTCCACCTTGAAATGAAATCAGCACATGGGATGGAAATAACAGCATTCATCTCCAAGTTCACAGTTACTACACCTTGTCTCACAGCAGCAGAGCACGGAAAACCCACTGGATGGAGCTGGTGTTGGCCATAAGGAATGTCTTGCAGTTTATAGCTCTGCCCACAGCAAGCGCATCCCTCTCCACCTTCCCCATCCTCAACCCCTTTTAGCAGGTGAAGGATTCTGCCCTAGCTGCTCCTCTTGGGCCAGTTCATACCTTGACATCCCGGTGGACTATAGGTGTTTTGCACTGGTGCAACCTGGCAACAGCTTCACAGGTATCACAGAAGATTCTCATCACTTCGGACTCAGTGAAGCCCGTCTGCAGACGCTGATTCATCTGATTCACAACCTGCCCAGCTAGAGATAAAATGACATTTATCATTGTTTTAGCAATTCCTATCACATACAGAGGTTAAAACTTATATACAAAAAGTCCACAAATAAGATGCAATCAAGTTTTCCACGGTCACCAAATTTAAATGAAACAAACCTGGTTTTCCAAAGGCTCACTCTTCTATCATCCTAGATAGAAAAAAATGCTGTCTCCAATGAAAAAGCCCAAACCAACTGCTGTCTCCAATGAAAAAAAAACCCAAACCAACTGCTGTCTCCAATGAAAAACCAAAGCAACAAGTGCCTACGAGTGAAAACCATACGTGATGAATTGTCACAAACACAAAGAAATGCAGAAACTACCTGTTTTTCACATGCTGTTTGAAACAACCTTATGTTACAAAGCAGGACCATTACTGCCTTTTTGGCCAGCACAGTCAACACTAGCCATGCCATGCTCATTTATAACAAGTGACCTGTCAGGTAGCAGCAAAACATATTCAATATTGTCACTGAAAACAGAAACAGCAGAGGAAAAACAGCAGTGAAGGCCTTGCCAATCTCTCCTATTAAGTTCTAGGAACATGATTATTAGCACAGAGAAAAATATCTTTTTATTCTCATACGAATAAATTCCCTGTTTCCACTCATACTACATTATTACTAAGCCACGTGAAAAAGACTTGCACATTTTCTCAGTGCTCAAGAGCTCAGTGCCAAGTAACAACACAAACAGAAAAGCAGAAAGAATTAACTGGATTTCAGCTATGAGGTATACGTTAGTTTTCTGCATTAAAGGAACAATTTCAAGTCAAAAACCCAGGTGATCAATGCAAGTATTTTCCCTGCATTGGCTCTGAAAACCCAGGAGTTGACTCTTACCTCGACAGTACTCCATGAGAATGAGGACCTCCCAAACATTATCACTTATGGAGTTCACAGCACAATCCAAATAGCTCACAATATTCTTGTGCCCAGATAACTCTTTCTGAAAGACAAAAGCAACACACATTACACTTCAGCACAGAAAAAAAAAAGAAAATAAAAGACAGTGCAAGTTTTCAGATAATAAAGCAATAGCCAGAGCCTTGATATATAGGAGATAAGGAACAATCAAGCTACTTGTGCTGTCCTGAGCTAAAATTAGCATCTCTCACAATTAATAGAAGAGGTAGCTGGAAAAAAAAAAAAGATATACATTCTTGAAGCTAACAGTGCAACATCAGGACCACAAGGTGCAAAGCAAAGCTGGTCTAGAGGCAGCTGTGAGTGAGCAGGCATTTGGTGTAGCTACAGCACAAATTAATGCATTCTGCAGTTACAGAGAGGGGGCTTCTTACCATAATTGTAATCTCTCTCTTGCATATGTTGAGATCTGGCACGTTATTGACATACATCTGCTTCAGGGCACAGCGGGCCCCACCGTGGGTACGCACCAGAAACACCGTGGAGAAGCCACCTGGAAGGGGAAAAAAGACAACAGAAGCCAAGGAGTTGAGTTTGTGATTCCTGTAGCCACCTTCTCCACGCTAGGGAACAGGAACAGAAAGCCCAGCTCAGTCACTGAGTGAGTTATGCAGATTTACCACCTGAATGCACTGCACATGGGTTAAGTATTCTGGACAAAAGCATTAAAATCTGACTGTTTGGTTACATCATCAAGCAAAAAAAGTACTTGAAAAGCATTTCCACGTTCAAATACATTTATAAAGCCTCGTGTGAACTCTATTCAAGTGTCAACCAACCCTAAGGTACTTTCAGGGTCACCCAGAAGGCTGAGCCAAGTGAAGGTATTCTCCAGATCCATTGCCAAACCTTCTGATTCCTCATCGTGATTATTACTCCCTACACTTAACAACATAAAATCTAAAATAACGAGAGAAGAGAGAGCCTTGAGAAATACTCAAGAAATCCCAAGGCTTTTCAGCATAGCCTGAAGGCAGGTCAGAACCCTCCAAGCACTCAAGCAATCAGCTCTGAAGCAATGTTTTTATTTATCCCCATTCCAGACACACAGCTGAGAATTCACCTTCTTGCTACAACCAGAGCCATCCCTACTCCAACAGCAGCACAAACTGGGAAGCAGGTATCCAAGCCCAGTATGAGGTTTCTCTCCCCACTGGCAGAGAAGAATCACACAGCCAGTAATTCCACACAGAAGAGGATTTTTTCCACACAGAAAGCATTTCCAAATGCTCACAAGTCTCGCGTGCTCCAGCAAACGTGCACATCATTTACTATTAACAAGCTGCATTTTAATAGGACACCCCCTCTTGGGTTGCTCCAGTCCCAGCGCCAAGCTCCAGCTGGGGATGAAAATCCTGGAGCATCCCCTTACACCAGCCTGGGGGTTATGTTAAGAGTGATGTGCAAACCCTCACTAACAGGTTTTTGGCACTATTGTCTCTCAAAAAAAAACAAAAAACAACAGACACTTCTTTTTTAAGCACCAGTACTAGACCAAAAGACTAGCAAAGAAAAAAACAAATTACTTCTTGTCTTCTTAATTTTATAGCCTTAAAATTCTGGATGACTAGCAGGACATGAAAAAAAAAGCTGGATTTCAAGTTTCTCTGCCAAGTGTTTTTATGCAACCAGAGCAGACAGGACTGCATAAACCCAGCAGTGGAGATCAGTGAAAATTCATCTAAAGGCCCGGGCAGCTGCTTTTCTGGCCGTTAGGTGGCAATATCTGCCGGTTCCTGGATCAACCTGCTCCCCATGCCGTGACCTTGAATGGTTTCCTTTAGTAACTATCAGAGAGACACGGGGAACAAAAACTTATATTTACAGGAAAATTAAGTCACCGGTGTTCTTCAGCAAATTCCAGAACCGTTAAACTTTACCATCGGAAGCTGGAAAGGTTTTACCTGCTCACTGCAAGCACCCAAGAAAATACATCCAATTTTCCATCACACCACGCAGCCAAAACACAGCTCCACACAAAACTCCGTGGCACGTGGGCAGAAGTGGCACAAACTGAGCAGCCATCACCTCCACACAGCTCCATTCCTCACAGTTCTGCCCTGGCAAAATCCTGCTCTGGTGACATCCCAGGAGGCCACTGCCCTGGAGCATCATCCAGCGCCCTGCTGCACACTGAATGGCACCAAGCACAGAGACACACTGCCATGCACACATTTATCTGTGTGTGTGTGTGTGTGTGTGTATTTTTAGCACAGCTACTCCAGCAGCCTCAGCCATGGGCTCAGGGCTCTGGGACACAGCTCCTGCACATGGAAAAGCAGCTGACAGATGCTGCCTGGAGCTCCAGAGCCTGGCAGTCCCACAGCCAAGAGCAGAAATAGCTCCTGACTCCCAGAATACTCCATTTACACACACTCACGCTCACACACTCGCTCTGGAGCATTCCAAGGGACGAGCTGCTGCTCCTTTTCCCACTGCCCACACAAATTCCCACTGTGGAGCAGCCTGGCAGATCCATTCTGGCTTCACTGGCAAACAGAGAAGTTGTTTTGTGAAGGCAAGCACACAAATGCACAAACCACTGCCTCTTTGGCCACGTACACATCATTCTATCAACTGCTAGAGCCTGAAGCCACCGTCAGAGCCCACAGATGCCAGGGAAGCGAATGGGTGCTGGTATTTTCTGTCACGGAGCTGTAGTGAAACATGAACCTCGAGGTTCTCACACTGGGGGATTTCCTCGTGTCAACTTTTCTTGCTACAGTGCAAAACAAACCAACCTGACTCCATGCAAATGTCAGCAGTGCACAGCATGCCACAGGAAACCACCCAGAAATGGCAGGAAATCCCCTCACATCAAGGCAGGCAGCAGCTAGGACAGATGAGGGGGTGGAATACAGAGGAACATGAAACATCTCAGTCCTCAGCTGGCATCTTCTTCTCCTTCTCAGTCCCTGAGCATTGCTACGGCCTTGACCTCAGTTTTTCCTCACAGTGCTGAAGGTACCAGACACTTCTGCGTGCTCCCAAAAATATGGCAAGCACATAGTACTTACAGGGTGTATGAAATCTTACACACCCAAAACAAAGTAGTGTGGTTTTTAGGGGGAAATTGATCTCTTCTTGCCCACATACTCATTTTAGAAGAAAGATTAAAAACCTTTGCATTTCAATTTTTACCCAAGCTGCCTGGGAATTAGTCACAACCACTGTAACACTTGCATAGTATGCAACACCCCCCTTGCTGTTGGCTGAAAAACCAGTTTCCTCCACAACTGTATGTAGCAGGTCCTTGCATTTAACTCAGCTAGCACTGGTTATTAATAAGGAGCACAGAACGTGACTGGCAAGGGGATCACCAACAGTTCAATTCATTGATTGTGAGCATCCAAGTGTTAACCTCTTCATGCCCAGCTGCTGAAATCATGTTTTAACAGAAATCAGAGAATTAAATGGCTTTGTTATCAACAGAAACTGCAAGTAGGAAATGATGGTAAAATTTGGCAACAGGTCACAATCCACTGGAATTCATTCACAAAGCTGGCTCTGGAAGTCCCAGGGTTCCACTGCCCTGCAGGCACTGGATATTGGTGTTAAAAGCAAGTTATACAGAGCACAGAGGGGACTGTAACAGAAAGGAGGAGTGCTTTCTTCTCACAGAGGCAGCACAAGGATTTATGTTGATAATCCCAGGCTGCTCTGAGCACCAATGGGGACCAGGAAACCCCTCAGCACAACACAGAGGTGCCAGTTGCCTGGTGCCAAAGGTGAAAAGAGTACAACAATCTGTTTACAGGCACCTCAATAACAGAAGCAAAACATCCTCCAGCTCAGCATCCAGTTCAGTGCTGGTGGAGCCACCCTGCAGCCTGGGAAGAACTCTGTCTTCCAGTGATGCCAGGCTTTCCAGTGCTTTTGGCATCTGAGATGTACAGTAATGCAACCAACCCGTTGATTTTCCTCAGCAAATGCAGTTCTTGCAGATTATGCTCCCACAAACCTGCTTTTTCTCTACAGAGCAGAGCAGCCTGTTGGGGGTGAGTTTCCTTTGCACAGACCAACATGCTCAGTCCAGTGTGGTGCTGAGTTTCCCATCCTCACTGCATCCCAGCTCTCAGCTGCATCCCTAACTTGGCATTTTCAGTATCTCCCTTTTATTTTTTTTTTTAATTGAGCATAAACCAGCTCTGGAACTGAAATAACCAGAAAAGGTGAAGCTGAAGAAACACAACCCACATTTCCAAAGCCAAGAAACACTTGTCAAGCTGTTTGCAGGAGCAAGCAAGCTTCTCCTCCAGGAGACAGAGCTTCATGTCACTGACTCTGCCCTTCCCCAACACCAAGGTTTAAGGATAAACAGAAACTCACAGGAGGGAGCTCTGCCAACCCACCTGAAGCCTGTGTCAAGACTGACGACTAAACATTGACACAAGGGTTTGTGCTGTGTGCTCTAGGCCACTGCAGTTCACCGGGTTCCATCCCACTGGGCCACTCTCTAGCAGACAGGGATGTTACCTGAGCAAGGTGACGCCTGCAGGCAGGATGAGCTTCCTGGACAAGTGGAGAGGCTCTCAACACATTGATAAGACATCTGTAACCACAGGGTAAAAAAAAAAACCCAAACAAACCCAAACAAATGAAAACATCACCCGTAAAAAAAAGCAACCAACCAAAACACAACAAACTGCACCAAAATATTTGGGCAGCAGCTGCATCCTCAACAGCTGGGGAGGTTTTTCCTCCTCCCTCCAAACTTTGTTCACCTAATTCAGCTCTGTCTGTAGTGCACTCTGAACTGTAACCAGAGGGGGATGATGCTATCTGTGAATACAGACCAGACAGGAAAATTACTCATTTTACAACACTGAGGCTACGATCAATAGAAGCCATGAACTCAATTCATTTTATAGATTGATTGCAAATGTCATTTTCAAAGTGTTTTTAATGCACACAACAGTTTAGGTTTGTTTGTTTGCTTTTAAATGGATTTTAACTTCAATGTAATAAGTGTTGAAATAGAATACTGACAGAATGGTTAAATCAGAGGGTACAGTGTATTATATGCCTAATATGCAACCACCACTAACTGTTTTGGAATCAAGCTCCACTGTTATGCTCAAAGGTACCACTCAAAACACACCAAACAAACCACACACTAAACACCTTCAAACAACTCTTATTTCTCTGTTTGTGCTTCAGTTTCCCTGAAATTACTGTTTTAATGGAGATTTAAACATCCAAGGGTAAGAAGTGCAAGCAGAGGAGTCAGAGGATGAATGCTGACCCTCTCTCTGAGCTGCTGAGCACCACAAAGCCAGCAAGGCTCCGAGGAAGGCAGAGCACAGGGTGCCCCCCTTGGTTCTGCACCCCCCTGGAGAAGTGCCAGCCAACACCAGAGTCACCAGGGATAACCTGAGCAGCTCACAGCTCTAGAAGCATCTCAGACAGAGGCAGATGGCACGGGAACAGTCTCTGGTTAACTATTTTTCCAAGGCATCCTGCACCTATGAAATGCATGAGACAATACACAGAACAAGTCGACCAAGTCCCAGCCACATCCCAGTGTGATCACCAGGGAACTCGATTTTTCACCCATTAATATGATCAAAACTGGATCCACTGGCTGGAATCAGCTGTTTAAACTATCTGACATGAATATTTTGACGCAATCAGTGTAAGAATTTTTATTATCTCACCTCATCTTCTTCCACTGGCTGCAAATACTTGTCTGGGTTAAACTCTGAGCACACTGAAGGAGCAGACAGAGTCCTGCCTGGCACATGAACAACAAAGGACTGAAACATCTAAGAGCAAAATAGCCAAGATAGAACCTGTTTCTATCAATAAACAGATACTGAATTACTGCCTGCCCACATGGAGGTGCCAAGGAAATGTCACCTAAAATATTTTCAAATTCTGACACATGTTGAATACATTTGACTACTCCAATTCACACACAAAGCATCCATCTAGTAAGACAGCAATCCTAATTATTTAATGACTTTTACGTTTGGAATTCATTCTGCAATACTTTCAAAGTCCACCCTGCAACATCTGATGATTTAGAGAGACACTGACACATCATAAGAAGCTGAATGATTTTAAGGAAGTGATGGCAGCAGGATTCTGATTTTAACCATCCCCTTCCAAAGGCAGCTGTATAATTGTGTCAGCTTCACAGAACAGCCACATGGAAGTAGTCCATTGGATGGAGACAATCAAATAATTCCAGAAAACACACAATGGTGAAGGTAACACTGTAAATCCAAACCAAGGTTGGAGGAACTTGCTGTCTACATGAGATGCAGCACTTGTTTTTTTCCTGTATGGTTACACAGGCTTTCTTTTTCACCTTCAGACTGCCTAAGGAATCTCTGGATAGCTCGTTCAAGCCTCCAAAGAAACACCACTTTCACAGTTCCATGCAAGTCATTCAGTGATTATCCAAAAGAAATAAGACTGTTTAGCAACAATTTATCCAAATAAAAGCACATTTGGTCTTTCAACCTACAGAATTATGAAGGAACATTAGGACATCTCATATTAATCACTGACTTTATTTTTGGTCTTTTTTTTTTATTTAAGAGAAGCAGCAAAATGTTGCAATAACAACTCATTAGAACTGCTACTAGGAGACAACATGCACGAGTCCAAATCAGTCCAAATAAATTTTAAACAGAAGTAAAATGAGCCAGTACAGCAGGAGAGGAATTAAATCAAGAACAGGACCAGCCCTGTGTATTGCTCCATCACTCTTGGAGATTTCTACATTAAAGTTTCAAGGCACCACAGGAACAAATTCATCCATTAAAATAATGTGCCAGTTGATAAGGAAGCCAAATATATACATTGCCCTCCATAAAACCTCCTTGAGTGCTCGAATATCAGAGTGCCTCTGATGGTTTTGTGCATGGCAAACAAGGCAGAACCTATCACAGATGTGATGAGGAAGAAATCATCACGGGACCAGGATGTTCCAAACTCCAAGTCTGGTGTTCAGACTTGGGGAAAACCCCTCCACCCTCCTTGGCTTCTCCATCTGCACGAGGGGATGCGATGCTCTTGGGATCAATACCAGCTCTGACACCTCTTGAAGAGCAAGGCTAAAAAAGCCAGGAGGTGTTCATGAATCTGCAGTGTCATTTCTTCTTAGTTCCCACCACTTGCACCAGAGGAACAGGACAACAAGCCTGCCATGCACTGACAGAGAATGCTGTTTGTTAGCTGGTGTTCAGTTCTGCAATGCAGACTCCATCATTTCTGCTCCTGTTGCTCCAGAAAAAAAGCTGTGTTTCTTCTGCTACTCAAACCAAAGGAAAAACTCCCCAGTTCAAGCAGACCCCTAGGATCAAGTCATGCTTTTATTTGACTGTATTTCTCCTTTCTATCCAGTTGTTAACCTGTGCTTTCCTGTGCACATTCCTCCACGCTGCTCCTGTTCAGAGACCTAGTTTCACAACTGGCTGTGCCCATACCCCAGACATCCCACTACTACCAGTAAAAAATAACTAAGCTAGACAGGCGTGAGCAATGCATGCATGAATCAGAGGGAAGGAAGGGAAAGGTTCCTACCTGCTTGACCAGCAGACAAGAGAATGAAACCCATTCCCAAGACAAACAGGATAGCAGGAGAATAGGAATTGATTTCCCTTCCTTGTCAGCAGCTAGGCAGAGAAAAAACCAGAATCTGGCCCTTCAAGGGAACAGGGGGGTCATGTTCAGTACCTGCATACTGCAGCTGGAGCAGAACACACAGCACAAGCCATCTCCGCTGCAGCAGAAAGGCAGAGCAGAGCTGACAGGACCCATCTCATCACTGTGCTGCTGCTGAGCCCCACTGGCATCTGAAACTAGCCTCAGACTTTCAGCTTAAAGTATGAGAAACAGGCAAATATTCCCAGCCTTTCAGGAAGCAGCTGTTCACCCAGGGCATTATTAACAGCTTTTGCACTAAACCTATCAAAACACGGGAGGAAATTCCACCCTGAAACAGATGCCTGCCAATCTGACCACTGCTCTGGACAAGGGCAGCATCTCCAGCCACAGAGCCACACTCGGGTGCCCAGTTAATCCCAAATGCAGGATCAGCTCTGTTTACTAGCACCACCTGTTACCTGACACGTGTACACTGGGCATTTTGGCAGGCACAGAGCATTCACAGTGTCAGTTAACACAGCCCTGCTGACCCACAGCAGCTCACCCGGCTGCAACCTACTGAACTGGAATGGACACAGAAAACAGACACAAGTGGTGAAAAATAGCCCGGGGTTGGGAAAGTCAGCAGTGAAGAGCTGGAGAAAGCCAAAGCAAACAAACAGAAAACCCCACAGGGCTGTAAACCAACACAACACCAGGGACAGGCAGCACAACCCGAGTGACTACACTGCTCCTCCCAACTGGAGGTGGAAGCTGCTGGGCAAGAAGGTGACAGTCACCAGCTGCTGCCTGGACAGAGGGAAGGCAGGTTGGGATGGATGATGGAGAGCTGGAAACAAACACACACTTCCCAACATCACTGGCTTCCAGCCAACACCTGGCCAAAAAGGAATTGTACTTTTACCAGCTGACAAAGTTTTTCCTCTTCCGTGCTGACATGTGAAACACCGAGATCTAAGTAAAAACAAAAGAGAACCACTTCCAGTGGAACCAACAAAACACACGTGGCCAAAATGAGATCCTGCACAGCCTCTTCTAAAGCCAGGCCAAGGCTTTCCCAGCCAAAGGGCAGATGCCATCCATCACACAGGGTGCCCTGCCCTTTGGGGGTGCCCAGTAAAAGCACCCACAGACGTGCACCCCTTTCATGACTGCTGCAGCATCAGCACATTTAACAGCAGCAAGGAAAACAAAAAATAAGTAGGTGGCACACACATTTATTACATCTGCCTTCTGTCTGCACTTGGCAAAGGAACCATGGCCTGAGTTTGTCCATCACATTAACATGATGCTGTCACAAATCAAGTCGCTTTTCCTGGATAACTATCTGATTCTTAGCCACCATCCCAAAACCTTAGCTCAGAATTACTAGATTTCAAAGGACTTGCTCAGTATTTAACCACTTGTGGGTACACAGAAGTTAAATAAATTGATAACATGCACGAGAAAGAGCAGAATGGCTATGTGCAGTTAACAGAGCTGTAATACTGCCTGTACACTGCAGCAAAGAGTGTCCTTACAGGGTGCAAAGGCCAATTAAAATTTGACAATCAGAGAGCATTAGAGCACATGTCCTTAGGAGTGGAACTTGCTCTTAGCTGCACAAGAGCTCCCTTGGTCCAGCCTAGGGATGCTTCCTAACCTGTCCCTTCCTCCATCTGTGCAGCAGCAGCATGCAGCAGCTCTGGAGGGCAGCAAGGTGGCTGCTGTCCCAGAGCAGCACCACAGCTCAGTCAGCACACTGCTTGTATGACTAGCAAAAGCAAAGTCAGAGTGTTTTGTGTGCTGTGCCACAGAAGGCATTTCCACCTGCACATCCACGTGCAGCCAGGGTGATGTGGAAACACCCCCAGTGCCTCTTGCTTGCCTTTCCTTCTCATCACCCTGCACACAGGCACCTCCTGCAGCAGGCAGAGCAATGCTCTTGTTTCAAGCTCTTGGCTGCCTTCCTGGGGCCTCAAAAGCCCCAAGATAAACCTCAAGCCCTGCAGCATATGCTCCCCATCTTTCATTACCCAGAGATCACAACGCTCAGGTCAGCATCTCACCACCTGCCACCCTGAAAGGCCAGTGCTGGAGCCTGACCTCTATTTTATCACCCTCTGAGACAAAATGACAACCACAAAGTTTAGAGTGCTCTGCTTTGTTTCTCCCTCTATCTTCCCAGCCCCAACAAAGCACTGCTGCTACTCAAATATTGGCAAAGCAGAACTCTTTTGAGTCAGAACAACAGGCCTGACCTTTAGTCACTATGAACACAGATTCAGTAACTCTACACTGTGGAAAATAAAAAAAAAAATCAACAGGACCAATCCCAACTCCAATTCCATAAGTTATCTTCCCAGAAAAGCTTCCAGCTCATAACCCACTGAGCAACTGAGGCAGCTTCCAGCTCTGAGTGGAACAGTAGCTCCTGCAGTGAGTCCCAAGAGACACAGCCACCCCTGCAGAGAGCCAGCAGTGAGCACACCACCTGGGATTCACAGCACTGCCAGACCTGCAAATCCCACTGGACATTTACTCTCAACACCTTAAAGTGGGACATGAAAGGGTAATTACAACAGGCCTTAATGAAGCATCCTAGGAGGGCAAGAGGAACCTGGTGTGCATCAGGAAGTTTGTCTGTTTGGATTACTAACTGCACTGCAATGTTCCCAAAACATGTAAGGTAGAAAAAACCCACATACACACACACACACACACACAAACAACAACCAACCAACCAACCAAAACAAAACCAAAAACCCACAAACATCCACAGCAACAAAACAAACTTTCAAACCCATCCTGATTTTGGATTGGTTTTGTACACTCTCATATACCCCTGTTCTGGACAATAAACAACTCAACCTTTTCCACAGCTATACTGATCATATTTGATGATCCTGCTTCTTGCCTTAGACAATTAACTGAAGAAAAACCTCCGGGAAAAGACACTTGTTCTTAAAAATTTAAACAGGATGACAATCTACAGACACAGAGGAGGAGATTCCACAGGTCAGAACTCTGATTCCTCTCCATTAAGGTGCTGGTTTCTCAGGCCTAGAACAGAATAAGAACAGCTAAATAATAAATGTCATCAAGCACTTGCAAAGGCTGCCACGTTCACAGAGCATTAGAGCCTGCAAGCAGCTCATTCCTTCACTAGCTGCCCAGTAATGACTCCACCAGGCTGCAGAGTAAGATGAATGGTGAGAGGGCACAGATTGCCCAGCTTATAAAGGGAATATTTGTGATTTTCACTTTTCACAGATTCACAGATATTAGGGGTTGAAGGGACCTAAAAGATCATCTAGTGCAACCCCCCTGCCAGAGCAGGATCACCTAGACCAAGTCACCCAGGAACAGATCCAGGCGGGTC
>JAOEGS010013967.1:0-60729 GCA_025447755.1 Corythornis vintsioides
GTGATCCTGCTCAGGCAGGGGGGTTGGACTAGATGATCTTCTAGGTCCCTTCCAACCCCTAACATTCTGTGATTCTTAGCAGGGCTGTTGGGTTATTCCAGGGCTTTGCCAAGTGGGCGAAAAGCTAGTGCTTGCTCTATAGTGTTGGTGGGAGGAGTAGTGTTAGTGCTGGGCTGGGGTGAAGAGCCAGAGCAGCTACACCTCAGCTTGTGCCTCAAGAATATGGATGCAGCCATGCTCCCACTCAGCTAGGGTAGCCCTGGGTTGGGCTACAGTGTCCCCAGAGCAACCCTTCCAGCTGCCTCCCTAGGTTGCTCTCTCCTCCAGAGGCTTCCTAGGGCTGGATGGAGGCAGGCTACTTTTATTTACCTGTTGGCTACCTGTGAGCTCAACAGAACCCTGTGGGGTGGGAATAACATGGGGCTTGGCAGCCTGGTCTCTGTTCCTCTGTGCAACCCCAAAGCCTTTGTGAAACAAGGGCTTAGAAGGAGATGAGACACAGGGGCAAGCAGGCAGAGCTGTCATTGCTGTCCCAGCTGCAGGGCTTCATCACACACACACATAGGCCCGATTATAGAGCACACCACTGCCCTGGCTTTGGGATGACAGGTGCCCCCAGTGTAGCCTCACCAGAAGCCCCCTCCTTCCCTCCCTACATCCTTCTGGGTGCCAGCTGGCAGCTCCCTTGCCTTGATGGCCCTGGCAGCTGGCAGGCCAGTATCAGAAGGGGGCCAGCAGGTGGAAGGTCCCCAGCTGCCAGCTAATGCCACAAGGAGCCTGGCTGATCCCCATCATTGCAAAGGAGGCAAAGAGGAGGCTCAGCAGAGTTCTTAAATGCTAGTGTAAGGTGAGGAGCAAGAGGCACTGGGGGCCAGATGTGGCCAAAACTGCTCTTAGTGTAGGGTTTGTCCTGCCATGGGCACTAACCATTGAGAGCCAGCCTGCTCCCACAACCCACACCCTAAAATCCACAGGTCTTTGTTGGGTGAGAGTGCACACGATGGGCAGCCAGCAACCCCTCCTTCACTTCATGGCCTGTGCTCCTGACTCCCACAGCCTGGAGCTGCCTGCCCACCCCAGGGGTCCTCCCTCATCCACCAGCTGCTCACATCCATCCTGCAGGAAGGGGGAGGGGGGACTAGGACCACAGCTCATCTCCACCTGGCCCCACCAGCTGCCCCAGCAGGCAGGCTCTGGCCCCATCTCCTGTGCTTCACTATGCCCCAGGCCCGCAGCCACAGGAATGTCAGTCCCGTGGGCACAAGGGGCCTTTGTGTGAGCAGAGCTGGTGGGTGGGGGGCCACGGCCCAGCCCAGTATCCCCAGCTGGGGCCAGACACATGTGTGGGCAGCAGCTGCCACCCGCATGGCCTCGCAGCTCCCGATGAAGTCCCCACTGCTGTAAGGGCCATCAAATCAAGGGGGAAACCCCCCTCCCTATCTTCCTTGCCCCTCCAGCAACCGGCAGCCTGGTGCTGAGAGCATTCTGCAGCTGCTGCTGGCCAAAGGAGCAGAGCCAACACCAGCGTGGAGCTGGCACCTCCTTGGCAAGGCTTAGCTCCCATGACAAGGGATGCCATGGGCTCAGCCACCCTATGAGGGGACCAGGAGGGCTGGGGGTGTGGGATGGGGGCTGAGCACACCAAGCAGCAGCTGCTGGATTTGGCCTTTTTCAACAGCTGCTGTCTCAGGACCAGCAGCAGGGAATGTGCTTGGGCTGGGGCATTCCAGGGCCTGGCCTCAGTATGTTAAACAAACTATTTATAGCCCTTGCATCCCTCCCCAGTGGGAATGGCCCACGTTCCTCCTTCATGGGGCTGGGTGCTTGGATGCTGCTGGTGCACCACCAGTCTCTTGAGTTCCTGCCAGACGAGTGGCATCTCATTAAATAAAGGATTCTTGGACACCTCTTAACTATCCCCTGACATTTCTGTTAGCTTCCAGTGCTATGCCCAGAGCAGGATTTGTGGTAAATCCTGAACACCTCATGGAAGAGATGCCTGAGGGCCATGCCATTCTTCCCAGCATCCCTGATAATTCCTCTGGAGCCTTAGCCATGAGACAGCCATTTTAAGCATTGGCAGGTGCTTATGGTTGCTCTGTCCCTGCCTCTGAGGTGGTACAAGGGTCTTGCCCTCCCATGAAGCAGAGATGCTGTCCTGGGAGCAGGCTGGGTGTTGGCAGATCACTCATGGGATAAAGGCCAGGGATCTGGCCCACTCTCAAAGCCTGTGTCAGCTCTGCCTGTCTGCTGACAGGGCAGCAGGCTTCTCAGAAGGCATTCCCTCCCACTGACTGACAGCAGCAACCAAGACAGGTCATACCAGGAAGTAGCACAGCCTCATTCTGCCTGAAGACTGGCAGGTACCACACCCCTGACCCTCCAGCCATGCTTCCTCTAAAGTGGCCTCCAAGTGGGTTGTCCTCTCCCAGAGGAGATGGACTGGCTCCAGCCCTGGGATCTACCCAGAGGGCAAGTAGCCCATGAGCTCACCCCTGCTCAACAGTAAGAAGGAAGGGGCCAGACTTTGTGCAAACTTTGGGATGACAAGACAGAGAAGACAAAAGGACAGCTCTGCACAGTCCTGCCACCATCCTGAGGATAGATCCTGCAACTGGACTGCTTCCAGCCCTACCCTCCCATTGCACATGGTTCTCCATCTCCAGGCCTCTCAAGTCCCCACACCCACCTTGTGCTGCCCAGGGGTATCTCCTGCTCCTTGTTTGCTGATGTCCACCTGTTAAGTGAACACCCCAGAGAAAGAAATGCTACAGAGTTCTTGTTTGGACTCAAGAAGTGGATCTCAGCTCTCCATGGCAATTAACTGGGGGATAATTTGTTGTGTAATTGGTATGATAAAGTGGATGCCTGAAAGGAAGTCACCTAATACCCACCAGAGAAAAAAGGATGGCCACAGGGCTCTGGAGCCCTAAGTGTTGTGTTTGGAAGTAGACACTGGGGTATTTTGTTTTCTTTTGAGGATGCATTTTCTTCCTAGCTCTGTGTCTGACTCACCAGAGAACTCCCTAGGCTGTACTGTTTCCCAGCTGTAAAGGGAGGCTGAAGCCCCTGACTGTACAGATGGAGAAAGGGGCTTAGAAATATATCTGCATTTTTGGCAGGCACAAAACTCTGCTTCTTTACAAGTCCCAAGAGCTTGGCAAACAAGCCCTTTACCACTTTCCACCCAGTGCTGGGACGTTGCAAGCACCTGGCTCTCAATGCAGGATAACCCCTCCTGCCCTTACCTGTGCTCACTTCCTGGGAAGAAGCAGAATTCTGCAAAGGCCACACGCTGATGCCCTTTGTTCCCAAGAAATTTTCCATCTCCTCCCTTGTGTTTCTCTGCCACGTAATGCTCTGATGAAATGCCCCCAGAAATATGCTGTAACACCTTTCCTGCAACACCTCTGCACCTGCCTGGCACCCCTCTTTCCCTGTGGGACCAGAGGACAGTACCTCCCCAGAAGGCAGGGTAGGATGGGTGGTTCCTCCAGCTCAGGCAGAGATTTTCCTAGTAATAGGTAAAGCTCCCTGGGGAATAAAATCTCCCTTCTTCCTTCTCCTTGCAGCATAGCAAACTCATGACTCTCAAGAGCTTGCTAAGCACTGCCTCCCTGATAAAAGGGGGAGAGCTCCCTCACAGGGAAGTATAAACCTTAACACAGCTGTTGCAAAGCTTTGGCTCCTGCTTCTTTCACCTGGGTTCTTCCCACTCTTCGTAACACTACAGGCATGGAGCTGGCAGGAGCACACCGCAGTGGTGCTGACCACCACCGTGCTGGAGCCCGGGCGACTTCAGGAGGCAAGTCTCGAGGGTCTGATGTCAGCCCCAGTCCTTGTAGGTCCTGTGCCTGGATCTGAGAAGTCAAAGAGCTGTTTTAGGTTTCAGCATATGGTGTCTCTGTGCTGAGGCATGGCCAGACCACTTTCGTCATCCATGGCTGACTCCCTAAGAGGAATCCACAGAGCTGGGAAAGGTCACCCTAGCTGAACTGACTGCCCTTGAATGGGACACACTGGGCAAGGGACAGCTTGCATGAGGCAGGCTGGGAGCTGGAGCAGGAGCTTTCGATCCCCTGTGTCTGTTCATTTTTCTAAATTCTGCTTGAGTGGAAGCCAAAGTAGGGCTTTCACAGGGTTTTTGAAAGGAACAACAAGGGAAGGAAATTAAGCCAGACAGCCACCAGGAACAACACAAAACAAAGGTTAGGCACAGGAGGGAAGTGGAAGGACTCAGGCATGAGGCATGGACCTTCCTGCCTGCACTCTCACCCTGGCTAGCTTACACTCCCTTGGTCTGCAAGGCCCTGGCTGCTTGCCTCAAGCAGGCTTAACTTGGGAACACAGCTGGAAAGCATGGGACACTAGCTACCAGCCTGCCCTGGAGCCCTGCATGGTACCATATAAGAGCTCTTCACCAAGGGAGTGCCCATCCCCTCCTCAGTGCTTCCTGCCTTGGGGCATCTCATACCTGCTCTCCTCGGCAGTTGGTCTGGTCTGCATTCCTGGACCTTGAGGGAGCAGGGTGGCAACTGCTGGCGCTGGCAGAGAATGACAGGCAAGCATATTTTGGACCTGGATGACTGCTTCGGCAAAGCCCTGTAAGTGAAACAGGACCCTGTCCTGCCAGCCCACATTTCTGTGGTGGGCAGATGTTGTTCCTCCCTCACCCCCCTTCTTCCCCCAACACTGGTGACCTGTCAAATGGGGTCCTGGGATGAGGCGGTATCACTTACAGGGAGCATGTGTTTGACCTGGGAGGAGGGGGCATTTAAATGGGCAGCTGTTTTGGCTTTGGGGTTTTCTGTTTATGTCCCTTGCACTGGAGCCGTTCCTGCCATTTGGTGCGGTGGCAGGTCCACGTGGGGCATCTGAGTAGTACAGGCTCCTCTGGGAGAAAGGGCTGAGAGCTGTCCCGGAGCGGGAAGGATCCCAAAGAGGGTAAGAGCGACCAGGGGAAGAGGTGGTGGGGAGAGGAGAGCGGTGCCTTCCAGTGCTTCTCCCCCAAGCCTCCTCCAAGCAGCTCCCTGCTCCCAGAGGGGTGCAGACCCACGGAGCACGGCGCTCGGCTCCAAAGTTCCGAAGCGTGAGGAGCTGCTGGTTTAGCCCCCGGCCCGCCAAGGCACCTCGCGGGGAGCGGAGGGTGTCTGACAGTGCATCCGCAGGCTCGGGGGGCAGCATGCCCGCCCCGCCGCTGGCCGCCCCGCTGCTGGCCACCCTGCTCGCCCGCCTGCTGCCGCTGGCCCGCCAGCGCCTCCTGACGCCGCTCCGCCGCCTGGGCCGCCGGCTGCGCTCCCGGGAGAGCCGCCAGGCCCTGCTCACCTGCCTGCTCTGCCTCCTCAACCTGCGCAAGAAGGTGGACGACTGAAGCCGGCCGGGGAAGGGAGGGAAGAAGGGCAGAGCTAAAGCGCGGCGGCTCTCTCCCGCCTCCCCTGCCCGCCGCGGGAGGAGGGACCCGGGCAGGGGAGGGGACGCGCCCCGGCGGGGGCGGGAGGGTCCGCCCCAGGCAGCCGAGGCCGGACGGGTACCCGCGCGTCGCCGCTCCGGCCATGGGAGCCGGACCGCTGCCACCCGCCCCGCTACCCTCCGCCTCGGGGCCGCCCCACTGAGAGCCCCCCGCGGGAAGGGGCGGCCCCGCCGCCTCCCGCCCCGGGAAAGGAGCCGGCGCCGCCCGGGCGGTCTCCATCACCGGCGCTCCCGGGCGGCGGGGGCCCCGCGCTGCCGTTTCCCCCACCGTGCCGGGGCCGGGCCCCCCGGGCTGCCTCTCTGCCCTCCGGGGAGGGCGAGGATGTCCGGCAGCACGGCGAGGAAGGTGCAGCCCTTCACCATCAGCACCAAGCTCTCGCTGCCGAAGTGTGCCGCCGACTTCTCCGGGGACGCCTGCCCCGGCATCGCCCTCGCCTCCGCTCTGGACAACCACCGCGGCCTCCGCCGCAGCCTCAACGAGCGCATCTCCCTCTACCTGGCACAAGCCCGGGTCAGCCCCGCCGCCCCCGAAGGCGAGCCCCACGGCCCCAACCCCGGCGAGGAAGGGGGGACCGACGAGGAGCAGGTGAACCGTAACTCCCTCGCCCGCTCCATTAAGAAGATCACACTCTCCAACTGGCATGGGGAGACTGGCTCGGGGGATGCAGGGGGACACGGGGACTCTGCCCGGATCGGCAGCGAGAGGAACCACAACAACAACAACAGCAGGCCAGGGAAAGCTCAGTTCAAGGTAAGTTCTCCCCATACCCAACCCCATCTTCCCTGTGGCTGCCTGTTTCTGGCAGACAGAGGACAGGTAGTTTCTGAGGAGACTGTGCCCAGCCAGGGGATCTCTGCTGCCTTCTCCTCCTGCCCTTCATACAGCACTCAACACAGGGCTCCTGGTGCAGTCACTTTTCCCCCATCCAGTTCTCTTTAGAGTCAGGCAGGAGGTCTTTGCAGGCAAGCTCGAGAGAAGCTTTCCCTAGGGTTAAGATGATCCAGAAATCTCCACAACTTGGCTATGGAGGGCTCAGCTTTTGGGATGCCTGTGATGATGCAGTTGTGTGTGGGAGCTAGGAACTTGCTCTCCCATTTACCAGAGGGGAAACCGAGGCCAGGAGAAGGGAAGTGACTCATGTGAGGCCACACAGCCAGACAGAGCCAGGACAAGGCTAGGAGTAGGACTCCGGGGCTCTGGGCACCCCACCCTCTGGATCTGAGCACTTACAAGCACAGAGGTCTAAATCCATCAGTGCTGGAGCCTGTGAGACCCCCTATGTAGCTTGGATGGGGTGGAAGGCAGTTTGGAGACCTCACTGTTGCTGGCAAGGGTATGCAGGAACTCCTTGGGATTTAACCCTGACCTGCAACAGCTGGTTTCCCGGCGGGATAGCGGTAGGGAGAGCAGCACGGTCCACTGCCAAAACCCTCATCTTCATTGCCAATAAAGGCCAGGCACAGTCTCGCAAAAGCTGCCGCTTCCTCCGGCACGCAGGCAGCTCCTTGCTGGGCAGACAGAGTCTGCGCAGCCAAAGGGGCATCAGCACGAGGGGCCCCCTCTTTCATATAAGGTGCTCAGCACAGTGCTGTGGTCCATGACTTCTGGAAGGCTGTCCAGGATCGGCCCTTCCTGCCTGTCCGTCCAGGCAAGAAGGGGGAGAGTCGGCTGCAAGATGGATCTTTGGGAGGGAGGGGGAGAACAAGGGCGCAGGAGAAGGTGTGGGTTAGGCGGGACAGCAGCCGGAGAAGGGATCGCTGTCCCCTAGGCAGGGCACATTAGAGCTTTCCCAAGCATGGTCCCTGGCTCTGCCCCTCGCTACTGTCCTATAGGAATGGGGATGGGGACTCTTCTGGGATGAGCACAGTGCAGCTTGGGAGGGTCTAGCTCCACTTGGCTTGGTCGTGGGAAGTCACTGGCACCTACTTTTCTACGACAACACGGAGAGCGTGTGTGCCATGTTGATGTTGCCATAAAGAGAGAAAAAAGCATTCGCAGAGGAGGCAGCCGAGGCTGCTGCGTTCGTTTCACGTATGGCTTTGCTCACGTCGTGAAGCCTCGGGTCCTGCTGGGGAGCGGTTAGCAAAGCACCTCACGGTTGCCGAGGAGGGAACCGCGCCTTTTCCCACCCTTCAGCTGCTGCAAGAGTTTCTTGTGTCGGAGCGCGGACCCGGCTCCGGCCGAAGGGACAGGGGAGGAGGGGCGGTCCCGGTGGAGCGGCTCTGCGGGAAGGATGAAGTCATCCTTGTGCCGACAGCCCTGTTTTCCTGCGGCTGACAGATCGTGAGATGGGGACTTTAAATAAAGATCCCCTGTCACCTGCAGGCTTGGCTCCCACGACTGAGCTCTGGCAGGCAGGGGGGGGTTCGTGGGCTGCTGCAACCAGCGTGGGACACTGCTGCCTAAGAGGGGGGCATCCTAAGGTCTTATGCCTCATAAGCACTTCAGATTTAGCTCCCTGCCATTCCCTAAACGGGCATCCACATGTTTCAGCCCTGTGGTCAGGCAGAAGGGTGTCTTCTCCTTCTGGCACCCTCCTGCCAGATGCACTGAGCTCTCGCTGTGCCTACCAAGCCATGACTCAGCCTCGCTCCCTGCCCACTCTTCCTGCTCAGGATGGGATGTTGTATGTTGCAGGCGTCTGGCCTCTGCAGCCACTAGCTGGTCTTTGCAGGACTCTGGAAAAATCTGGTGGTGCTGATCTCCTAGGGGTTATAGGGTTGTGAGCCTTTTCTAGTGGCAGCAGCTCTAGTGTTGGTGGCAACTATCCATATTGGGACTCTTCTGAAGTCCTGCAGACACAGTATGAAGCTACTTTCTGTGCAGGGAAGGAGTCCTGCTTTGACTAGGTTGGTTCCCCCTTGGACACTGTCCCCATCCTGGAGTGGTCCAAGTGGTGAGCTGTGTCTGGCTTTGGCTGATCCATCACCATTTGCTGTGGTCTCTGAGGAAGGAGCACTAAGGCAGCAGTGTTCACATTGCCCACCACTTTGTCTTGCTCTGTGCACTCTTGGGTGGCTGTTAGGGAGACAGCAATGTGGAGGGACGTCCCTTAAACTGGCCTGTTATATCCGACAGCCCAAGAAAAGGTCCATCCATAAAGGATGAGAATGACTGCCCTTGTGCATGATCCAAGCAATCCCATGTACCTCTCCTCCTGGGGCTGGGATCCATTAAGGATAAGGTAATGCAGAGTTCATCCTGGACCTCCTCTCTCGCCTGGCTGCTGCTCCTGGATTTCCTTCCTCCTGCCTCTCCTCCTCCCACCCTCGACCCATCCCAAAGGAGCACTTCCCCGTGAGCCAGCCACCCCCTTAACTTTTGCCTCCTGGTCAGGCCAAAGTCAAGGATCATCAGGATTCATGTTCACACTAGTGGAATTCATGTCCTCCTGTGTCCTTGTGCCTCTGCCCTGCTGTCCTGGAGGAGGGCAGGAGGGTCTGACTGAGCATCCTCAGATAACATGCGGCCAGTGATGACTCCATGAATGGATTTCTGCTGGCTTTGGAGTCAATTAAGGGGAAAAAAGGTGTGTGTAGGGAGCACCTAAAATAGAGAAGGCACTGAGCAAAGCAAGCTTAGGAGCTCTTTGCCACTTGCTAACACATGTCAGGAAATTCAGATGCTGCCCCAAGGAACTTCCCCTGAATGTGTTCAGAGAGACAGTTAAGAGCCCAGCCAATCAGTGTCTGGGTGCTGCCACCAGCCTCCTCTGGCCCAGGACAGGGGGATGCAGGTGCACCCTCCTCTGTCCCCTTGGCTGCTGGGACAGTCAAGCACTTCCAGGCTCATGTCTATGACTTTCTGTCTCTAGGTCTTCATCAGAAAGGATGTGGATTCAGAGGATGAGCAGCAGGAGGCTGGGAGTCCCCGGGCTGGTGGTTTCTGCTCTCCAGTGGACAGAGGTTCCCCCTTCCATGCAGTAAGTCCCTCTGCCCTCACCATTTAGGAAGGCCTTACCCAGGGGCACAGCTTGGGGTTGAGCAAACCCGGTGGCCACTGGTGGTCTGCCTGGGCACAGATGTAGCCTCACCACTTTGACTAAGCAAGGGGTCAAGCTGGGCAGGACAGGGTGATAGGTCAGCCCCCAGGCTAGCACCTAGAGGTTTTATCACTTCCAAGGGAGCCCTTGACATGTCAAGACACTGAAGATCTTGGAGTCTCAGGAGGGCCTGAGAATCTTTTTGATTTAAAATTATTTAAAAAGAAATAAAAAGAAAAAAGAAAAAAAAAAGAAGATAATTTCTGTAGTGCTTGTGATTAGGCAGAAAGGCTTTGAAAAGTGACTCCCATGCCGTCAGAGGGGCAGCACAAGCCAGAGTGCTTAGAGAGCCTGAAACAGTTGCCCAAACCTCCTGCTCTGCAGGCTCTGACGATTACACCCTTGTGGGCTCAGAACAACTGAGACCCTGTGGGACAGCTCGCATCCAGCCCCCATGGGGAGGGAGGGCTGCCCTGGGCCAGCCCCAAGAGCAATTTCTGCCTGGTGAGAGGAAGCAGCAAGCCCTGTACCTTCAGGTTTCTCCTGAAGATGCCCAGGCTCCTGTGTGCAGACAGGTCCCCATCTCTGGTCAGCAGGATGGGAAGTGAGTGCCCTGGTGGCTGTGCTGTCCCCTGGGCTGCGTGCAGCTGGGCCCTAGGCTGAGCTTGGAGGGGGGCCAGCATTTTTGCTGGCTAACCTTCAGTGTCACCCCTGTCGGAGCTGGAGCCCTGACAGAGAGTTTCGTCAGCACTGGCCGCCTGCGAGGCTGAGTCCTGGGGGAGATGCTGACCTTCCTGCCCCCTGCCACCACTTGCTTGGGATCGGGGTCTCCAGGTGCCCCTGAAGGACTGATGGTCTGACTTCACTGGAGACCTGCCCAATGGCCCCCACCCCATCCCTTGGCAGTGTCCCCTGGGGTGACACCAAATGGATGCCACGGACATGAGTGCTCCTCACAGGGACACACAGCCTCAGGCTGGTGAGGCAGCAAGTGTGCATCTGCCTCCAAAGTAGTCACGGGGACCAGCCCAAGTGCTGGGTGCCATCCTGCCAGCCTGGAGTGACCTAGGGCTGAGAGACAACCTAGCAACCCACTGCTGGGGCTGTGAAAGCACTGGTGCAACCCTTGGTATAGGGGATCTGTCCCATGGGGTGCTGGGAGAGAACCCTAAATATATCAATGAAGAATGGAATTGTGCATGAGGCAGGCTGACATGCTTCATTTCTGAAATGCTTCTGTGAGTTGATGGGGAGGGCTTCCTGGGATGGCACACTGATCTTTTTCACCTCTGCCCACCACAGCTGACAGGACCCCTGGTATCATCACCCTGGAAAGAGACCCCCAAGAGCAAGGAGCCCACTGTAGCACCAAGATGCAGTGGGAGAAGTGGTACAGGAGCAGCCCCTTTCCTTGACCTGAGCCCTCTGGTAGCCCAGTTCAACCGAGAGATGCTGCAGGTGAGGCCAGCCAGAGTTCCTGCCCAAGGGCTGCATGGGGAACATGTCAGGGGGGCCACCAGCAGCCTTTCATGTGAGCTGTGGGGTGGGGTGTGCAGCAGGGAGGGCTGAACTCCCAGCCCCGAGCAAAGCCATGGTTGTGGCATGAGATCATGTTTGGCTGCCTCTCCCTGGCTGTCGGCCCCAGGGAGAGGGGGTCAGCCCACACCAGGGCCCTGCTTCCTCCCCACGAACACAAGCTCCTCCCATCCTCCTCCTCCCAGTCCCTGTCCCTCCCCAGTAGCGTGGGAATGGGGAAGGCACAGGAGGGCTGCTTCCACACCATGCTGCGGAGAGTGCATGGGTGCTTGCACCAGGGAGCAGGGTGCAGGGAGAAGAGACACTTCTCATGCATGGGATGTCTTACTCAGTGACCCATGGTCTAGCCTGTCCAGGGAGAGACCCTGCTTCTCCTGGGCTGGGAAAGATGCTGGAAAGAAGTGAGATGCCACTCATCTTTCCACCCCCATTGCCACTGATGCAGTCCTGAGTCCCTTTGCTAACCCAGTGGTGCTCAGAGAAAACAAGTTGTCAGCCAAACAGGCACCCTCCAGTCCCTATCTTGGCTTTGGGGAGATTTGGACTTGGGACCCTGAAGCTGCATCCTCAAAGCTCTGGCAGAGGCACCCAGCCACATGTCTCTTCCATGTTGCAGGCAGAGGGATGGGTGAGAGGCAAGCTGCGGGACCTGAAGGACGGCTGTGACCTCCAGGACTGGGAAGAGGTGGGGCAGACTCTGCAGCGGGACATGAAGGATTTTGAGAACACACTGATAAAACTCAACCAGGTGAGGCTGGGCGGTGGCACAGGTCCCATTCCCCATGGCACCCATGTCCCAGGTTCTCCACAATGAAGCCTCTGATGCTGAATGCCTTGGCCCCACAGATGGGTGAGCAGCTGATGTGGCGAGCGAATCCCAGCACGGAGGCCGTGCGGAGGCAACTGCTGGTCCTGCGGGACCAGTGGCAGCTCCTGAAGCAGACAGCTGCCAGCCAGAGCAAAGCCCTGGGAGGGCTGCGGAGCCTGCAGGACTTCAACAGGAAAGCTGACCAGCTGGAGGCATGGATCAGGAACAAGGTACAGGGTGTGGGGAGCACAGTCTGGACAAGGGGACAGCCTGACTGTACCCCCCCACCTTCTCACACCCTCCCCTGGCCCAGGAGGAGAAGCCTTCTCTGGCAGCCCTCCTGCAGGAAAGCCTGGACAAGATCCAGCTCACCCGACGCATCCTTGACTTGAAGCAGGTGAGAGGCTGCTGGTGTGCTGCTGGCATGCTGGTGACCCTGAATCCCACGAGACTGGAGCATGTCACAGGTCCCTGAGAAGGGATGCTGATATCTGTCTCTCTGCTTGGGCCAGGAGGAGCAGCAGTTCCAGAGTCTGCACAAGGAGCTGAACAGCCTGGCCCAGAAGCTGGAAAAACAAGGCAAAAGTGAGAGCAGGAGCATCTCAGCTAGGCGCAAGCACCTCAACAAAACGTGAGTGGAGCACACATGGGCTGAACAGTGGCGAGGCCAGGCACTGGAAGACAAACACCCTGAAGTTCCCTCAGCACAGCTCTGCATGGCTACCCATGGGAACACAGGCTGCCCTTTACCTCTCCTTTTCCACCTGAACAGGTGGCTGCGGCTGCAGGGGACCCTGAAGGAGCACCACGAGGCTCTGCAGCTGGCTCTGGAGGTGGCTACCTTTCTCCAGCAAGCAGATACCTTGCTCAGGGCCATCCAAGCCAAGGTACTAGCACTGGAGCCAGGGTCTGCCTGGTGCAGCGCTGTTGAATGGCCAGAGTGAAAAACAGGGTGTGCTGTGTGGGGGCTGCTGTGGCCACAGCACCCTCAGCCTGGAGCGTAGGAAGAGAGCTGGGGGATGAAGCCTGGTCTCTTAAAGTGACCCAGAGCAGAAAGCACAGCTTTTGCAGAATGTCTTTCTGTCAGATCTGAGGACAGGGCTCCATCCTCCTTCCACTGCTGACTGCAGCTTCTTCTTACAGCAGAGGAGTGTCTGCATTGTAGGGAAGCCAGGGGAGGGCGAGCCGTGCCGGGATCGGGATGTCAGGGACATAGCCAGCCAGGTGATGGTAAGTGCAAGGCTCTGCCTTGTCCTCTGTGTCCTGGGGAGCATCCCAATAGAAGGGAGATGTGTGCCTTCCTGGGTCAGTGCTGGCATCAGCAGGGCTGTGCACCTCACAGCCAGGCAGGATGGCCAGGGCTGTGTGATGGATGGGGGAGCTTTCCTGGAGGCAGCAGCACCTGGTGGTGGGTTGCCATCACACACTTGCACCATGGCCACAATGGCTTATCCATCATCAGCATGTCATTGCTCTCCAGCTACTCTCTCTCTCTTCCAGATGCTGGATGTGACCGTGTCCCAGCTCCTCAGCCTGCAGCCCAGCCTGGCAGCTCGAGTGACCCCCAAACACCGAGACGTCAAGGAGAGCTGGGCACAGCTCCAGCTGGTGCTGAGGTAGGGCACAGCTTGGAAGGAGTTCCAGGGCCTCATCCCTGACCCCCCTCAACGCTGGATTCAGAGAGCTGGGGAGAGACCTGGGTTAGCCCCTGGCAGGCTCTCTGGGGCACCAGCTCCACTCTTCTCCATCCTTTACAACCCTGGGCCTCCCTTGCACCCCTTTCCCAGGACAGAGAAGGCTCCAGTGCTGGCAAGCAATTCCCTGGAGGGTGAAACTTTAACTCCAAGTGTGGATCCCCAAGGAGACAAAAGCAGCCGTGCAGCCATGGGAAAGGAAGCAAAAGACAAATGGATGAGAGGCCCTGGGAACATGGTGAGCAACGCCTTAGTCTGGGCATCTCCAGAGCCTCTGCCCTGGGAAGCTGGGGGAGCTTGTGGAAAAGGGGTTTGGAAGTTGGAGCAAAGCCCAAGAAGAGCATGTCATTGACTTGGCACCAGCACTTACAGGAGGTGGTAAGTGCCAAGCCTGGGGCCAAGTGGTGTGTGCTTTGAGCTGGTAAAACAGGAATGGAAGCCTTTGTGTCATAGGTGCAAAAGGACATGCTGGGGAAGATGGCAGAGCACCGGACAGGGAATAGCAGCAAGCTTGGCTCCCTGGTGCCAGGGCAACCCCCTCATGGTGGGGACAGCAAAAGGTACCAGTTCATGGAGGTAGCTGTGGAAAGTGGGATGGAGTCAGAAGGGACAAGGATGGGAGTCCCCTGCAGTTCTGACTGTCTCCCTCTCTGCAGGAAGAAAGAGGCAGAAGCTGAGTGGGGGACGCGGCAGCCAGAGGCCCAGGTGCAGGACGTCTGTCAGGCAGTGAGCACAGCAATGTCTTCCCAAGATCCCCCTTGGCTCTGAGCCTGCCCAGGGGGGATGGTCTTGAGGGGGGCCCCTTCCCCTGCCCACTTCTGCCACTTGTGGGCGTGCACCCTCATGTGCTCACTCCTGTCACTGGCCTGGGCATTAATGCACCATGTCTCCCTGCTCCTCGGCAGACTTTGTCCCCACACAAGAAGACTGTAGGTCTCAGAGCCCCTCTGTGTCAAGAGAGGGACATGGAAAGCCTGCAGACAGCATGGACACAGCAGGAACCCCTGGAGCCCAGCTCCAGTGCCAAGAATTTGCTCCTGGTGAGCCCCCTCAGGTGTGAGGTTTTGGGGGCGTTTACACCAGGCAGGGCCTGTCCTAACTGCTCTCCTTGTCTCCCAGGAGGTGCCACCACCAGGAGAGCCCCAGGGGAGCCTGCAGGTGGAGGCCATGTTGCAGGAGCTGGGAGAGCTGTGGGAGGACCTGCAGAGGAAGCACCAGGAGAATGGTGCCGTGCTACGTGAAATTGATAAGGTGTGTGGATAAGGAGCCAGGGCTAGGGTGGACACAGGGGCATGACCCCATCACAGCAGCTTACTGGGGATTGGCAAGAGAGTCAGGTACCACACAGGAGCTGCAGCATTAGCACAGCCATCTCCAGCTGGTCTCACAGCCCACACGCTGCTCCAGCTGTGCTGCCCGAATTGCCAGTGCCCTGGGTATCTGCAGTGGGGTGACAGGTGTGGCTTTTTTCTCTTCTGGGTGACTCAGAGCCAGGCTGATGGGCTCCCTGCTCTCCTTGCAGGCACTAAGGCTGGTGGGAGAGCTAGACCAGGCTGAACGGTGGCTGCAAGACATTGCTGGGTCGCTTTCGGAGCCAGCCACCATGAGAAGCCCAGCAGAGCTGCGCCAGGACCTGGAGGAGACAGGCCAGCTTGAGAAGCAGGTCCAGCTGTGTGGCCTCAAGCTCCAGGCACTGCGGGAGGAGGCAGTGGCAGACGAGCCACCCACTGAGCACGAGGGGGCAAGGAAGATGCAGAGGAAGGTGGAGATGGTGGAGGAAAAGTGAGTCCCAGGGGAGGGTTTCTCCTCTCTGATCCCTGGGGTGGACAAGGAGGAGGATGCTCATCCCAAGAAGGGGTGGGTAGAAGAATGCTTGCCCCAAGGAGGTGTGAGGAGGCACCCAAGGAGATGCGGGGTGGAGGATGCTCACCCTAAGGAGGTATGGAGTGTGCTGGCACCTGTGACAGATGCTTTTCCCCACAGGTTGGCACGAGTGCAGGCAGCCCTGCGGCGCCGAGCAGCAGACCTGCGTGATTCCCTGGTGCTGTCTGAGTTTCTGCAGGACCTGCAAGAGGAGGAGGCACGGAACAGGCAGGACCCTGCAGCGGTGAGCAGTGGGGCCAGGTGTCCCTGGGATCGCCCAACACCTGGGACTGGCCCAAGGGTTGTTCTGTGGCTGGCAGGGGAATGTCATGAGTGCCCCCTTCCAGCCCAGCTGTTTGGGGGTCTGGTCCCCATCTCTCTCATGCCTGGTGTTTCTGTTGGCTTCAGCCAGGGAGTGGGCATTGCAGCTCACAAGGGTCCTTTCCACTGCTCTCGGCCCAGGCTGGGCAGACAAGGAGCAGTGAGGACATGAGCCGCCCCTTAGGAGAGCTGCAGGAGGCTGTGGAGATGCTGAATGATGCAGCAAAGGAGCGGGAGCGAGTCATGGAAGTGGTGGCAGAGACGGAGAACATGGAGCGCCTGGTAGGAAAGGGAGGCAGGTGGGGGTCTGGGAATACAGCCAGGTGGTCCACCTGCAGCTAGCTGGGGTGGGGTATGCACCTCAGCTGGCCCCAGTGGGACACAAGGGCATTGGGATACATGGGGACTGGTCTGTGAGGGTCTGGTATACCTGTCCCTTCCGTGGCTGGTGCTCCCTGCCCTTTAGCAGGTGCAAGGCAAGGTGCCCCCAGGCTGGGGTGGATTGGGGCCCCAAAATGAGTGGTGGCACAGGAGGTCCCACACCGTGACTCATGTCTCCTCCCCCCTGGCCTACCCAGGTGGCAGAGGTGTCCCCATGCCTGGATGCCCTTCGATGCAGAGCCGAGGCACTAGCTCAGGACACTGCGCAAGCAGAAAGTGGCTTCGCTGCTGTGAAGAGTGAGAAGGACCTCCAGGGGCTGCAGGGCTTGCTGAGTCGGCAGCAGGAGATGGAGGTGAGATCCAAGGAGCACTGTGGCCAACTGTACCACTGTGGCTAGCCATGCCCTTAGCAGGGAGGTGTCTCAGCTGGCTAGGGCTATCCCCAGGAGGTGCTGGCCCCCAGAAGGCCCAGTGTCATAAACCTTGGCACGTCATGGCAAGCCGGGCTGGAATTTTCCAGCGGAGCCAAGCCCTGCCCTGCTCCACTCCCCTCCCCTCTGCCAGCACAGGCCAGGCAAAGGGAGAAAGCTTGCATCAGATCCTGTGTGCCAGCACCTGGCTGCCAGCACCTCACTCATCTTCCCACTGGTGGGGAGGTGACTCACCCAAGCAGAGTGGGAAAACCAGGCAGCCCTCTGTTCTGCCTGCTGTGCCTGCATCCTACCCTCCATCCCCACATCCCAGAATGCGGGGGAGTCCAGCCTGGGCGCGGAGGAGTTGGATGCATCCTGAACCCTTTTCTGCCTTGTGGTCTTCAGCGTGTGGCATCGGAGACCCTGCAGGGGCAGGTGGAGGAGCTGGAGAGGGCAGCTGCCCACTTGCAAAAGCTGTGCCCATCTCAGCAATGCCCTGTCAGCCAGGAGGTGCAGGGGACACTGCGGGCCTGGGCAGGGCTCCAGGAGCTGCTGCGAGAGACCCGGGCCCGTGTGCAGCAGGCCAGCCGGCTGTGGCACTTCTTCAGGGATTACTTAGCCATGATGTAAGTGGTGTTTGAGCTGTTGGGGTTGCCCCTGTGGTGGTCGGGGAGAGCTGGTGAGACCATGGCGTTGCTGGAGCACAGGCCACTGCCAAGTTCTTGGGCAGTGCTGGAGATGCAGCCAGGCAAGACCATGGGGAGCCTGGAATGAAGGGCTGCACCAGGGCTGCCTGCCATAGGGCAACCCTGTGACATCCCACCCTGCTGCACCAAACTTGCTGCTACCCCAGCAAGATGCTTCCAGCCCTCTGTGAGCATGGGAATGGCTTCCCTGTGGCCTGCAGGGCTGAGTTGGAGCTGGGTCATTCCTCAGCCCCTTCAGCCCATCTTTTACATGCCCACAGCTCCTGGACAGAGGACACACGAGCTCAGATCTTCTCTGAAAGCCCCAGTGGTCATGGCCTCCCAGAGACTCCATGTGAGGAGCTGGAGAGGAGGATCAAAGGGAAGCTGAAGGAGTTTGAGGCACTGGCGACATCAGGGCAGCAGCTGGTGTCTGAGGAGCACTACCTGAGCGCAACAGTAAGGACAGGGGAAATGGGATCAGGGAAATCCTCAGCACCTCCCAGAATCCTCTGGGGACAGTCCCTGAAAGAGAGAGCAAGGTGCAGGTGCAGAGACCCAGCAGGTGGTACAGGGCTGTCCATGCATCCCCAAGGTGGCTCAGGGCAGGAAGGGGTTTCACCCAGCAACAGGAGCTAAGACCAGAGGTGATGTGACTGACTGTATCCCATTCTCAAAAACCTACTGAACTGCTCTGTAGTGAGGTGTCTTGGTAGGGCTGGTGCCCATGTGCCAGGGAACCTTGCAGGCTGCCCATCATCTCTCCTACCCTCAGATAAAGGAGCGCTTGGAAGAGCTACAGAGCATGCTGGGCTGGGTGCTGGTGCGCTGGCGTACACAGAGGCACCAGCGGGACCCAGGGAGCAAGCAGGAGGACAGAAGGGACCTGGAGAGCCCCTTGGACACATCCCCCACCAGCCAAGTGAGTACTCAACCATGTTGACGCTGTCAGGGAATAGCACTGGCCTCAAAGCTGAGGGTGGCAGAGAGCGGGTGGTGTAGAAGTAGGGGAGGGATGTGTGCCAATACCTCTGGGACTCTCTGGGGGTCAGGCAGGGCAAAGGGAAGATTGTTCCGAGAAAGTACCTGACCGTGGCAGCCCTTTCTCCATGGTGCCTCTCTTGCCATGCTTCCCAGGAGCAGCATTCTCCATGTGCTCTGCCCCTGCTGGAGAGCATCCACAGCCCAGTGGAGTTCACACCCAGCTCCCTCCTCGATCCTGTGCAACGATCAGAGCCATGGCTGCCAGTGAGATCAGCCGTCTCCCTGCCAACATCTCTCTCAGATGCTCCCTTGGGAGTGGAGCAGAGCAGGGGGGAGCCCAGCAGCTCAACACCCCACAGTGTGGGACCCTCCAAGGAGGCTGTCATCTGGGATCCTGCCGAGACCTCCACACTGCTGCTGCCACCGCGGGGCCACAGCGGGCTGGGGGGGACGGTCAACCTCATCCTCAGCATTGGCAAGAAGGGGGAGAAGAAGGTGCAGTCTGTGGCCAGCAGCGAGTGTCCCAGGGAGGAGGCACTGCAGACGGTACGTGAGGAAAAGCATGGGGGGAGCACTTGGTGCCTGTCCCAGGGCCAGCCACCACTGTGCAGCCAAGGCAGCTCCTTGGAGATGGGCCCCCATGCAGACTGGAAGGTTTTGAGGGCTGTGGGGCAGCCCCCATGCTGTGACCCACCCTAAGCCACTTCCAAGAAAATGTTAGGGCTGTGTCAGTCTCAGGAGAGGGATCTTTGTCTGTGGTGATGCCTAAGGACTGAGGACCAGCTTATGCCACCCCCTTTGCCTGCACTCTCCTGCTTCGGCTCCTCACCCACACTGCCCTCAACTTTCCATGTCTCTCTCTCTCTTCCCCTGCTCAGCTCCCTGCCACTAAACCCTCAAGCTGTAAAACCTTTTGGAAGCGTTGCCAGGGGCTTTTAGGAAACACTTGGGGTAGTATAAAGCGAAAGAGAAAGCCGCCTCGCCAGCTGGTGGAAGAGGTAACGTCTCTGGGGGAGGCTGCATGTTGGGTAGAGTGGTTGCATGGCATGAACCTGCCTGCTACCAACCCTCCTGGCCATGCTGCTGTGCTCTGCTGGCAGAGGTCCCTCAGAAGAAGGGAAGCCCTTCTGGTGCTGTGGACTCCAGAGTGGGTGCTGGGGCATGCGAGGAGGGGTGTTGGACAGGGCTGGCTGCAGTTTGGCCTCCCAGATAAGTGGTTTTGGTGGTCACGAGAGGCACAGTGAGCCAGCGGGAGAGCCTCCCCCCTTCATGGCTCAGGGCAGCTGCAGTCGCTTGTGCAGCCTTCTGAAGGGGTCAAAGGCAGATGGGGTGTGTGAAGGTGCATGTTTTGGAGGAGGGCTCACTCTGGGTTGCATAGCTTGTAAACCTGGGGCTGGGAGCCCTGTATTTTGTCGGGGCTTGTATCATTTTGTTGCTCCAGAGCTAGTGTAAAGGGCTGTGTGTGAGGAGCCCCAAGAGCAGCCATAGCCAGTCTGAATAGCCCAAGGGAGAGGGCTGGAGGCCAGAGAGGACAGAGGGCATTGAGGCAGGACATGGAGTTATCAGGCTGCCAGGAGAGTTTGGTAATAGGCCTCCTCCAGCCTAAGGGGTACAGGGAGACACTGCTCCAGCTCCTATAGGCAAAGCCCTTTGTTTTCATCCTGGCAGCTGTGGAAACCCAGGAGAGGGGCTATGGCTGGCCTGGAGAGGGTGTCTGCAGGGAAAGGGAGAGGAAGAGGCTGTGCTCAGCCCCTGCCCTTGCATTTCTTTGCTTTGCTGCCTAGAGGCATGGCAGAGATGGACAGCAGTGGTTGCTCTTTCACTAGCCACCCGAGAATGGTGGCTTGGTGGGCAGTAATGTGGGCAGGCCCCACTGCACCGCACTTGGGGCACTCTGTCCTGGGCAGAGGTTTCCCTGCCTGCACTGAGGTGGGAGCAGCCCTCGGAGGGCTGAGATAGTCGTCCTGCTCCCGGCTCTGCATGTGCTGCTGGTGAGCGGTTTTAGCTGCCTGCCCAGCTCCCTGCTTGCTAAGGCAAGAGAGGGGTGGTCACAGCAGGGTGGTTGATGCTCCAACCACGAGGGTCACCCCTTTCTCCTTCTCTGTCCCCAGGTGCAGTCTGGGAAAACCTCCAGTATGAAGCGGCTACCTGCCGCCACCTGCCGCCCTCCAGCATCCAGTGTCAGGACACCAGCCACCTCCCACACCCTGCCCAAGTCCGGGACCAGCTCCCTCTTCAACAGCCTACAGCGGCGGGAACGGGCGAGGGCTGAGCAAGCCCGGCTGCTAACCCTGCAGGGCATCATGGGTGCCAGCTCCCTGCAGCCCCCACCTGAGGAACATCATGGCCCCAGCAACACGTGGCCTCAGAAGTGTGACAGGAGGAAGGAGGGTCTGGGGGTGGCTGCCGCTGGATCCCCACTTGGGGAGCTGCTGCTCTATGTCAGGAACCCGCTGGTGCGGGACATTGATGCAGAGTGTGGGGCAGCCCCCCGGGACCCTCATCTCCCCAACCCAAAAGCCATGTGCCCCCGACTTTCCCTGGGTTCCATGCTCAGACTGGAGCTGCCGCGGGATGCAGTGGTCATGGGTTGCTGCCAAGGGGCCACGGCACAGCAGAAGGAAGTGGAGGGGCAGGAGCAGAGACAGGGTGTGGGGATGAGCTCATGGGAGCCCATAGGCATGCATGCGACTGGAGGGCTGAAGGAAGGAGATGTGGATGGGCACAGTTCCCAGCAGCCCAGTGAGGGATGGGGGATGTCCCCCAAGGGCGAGCGAGGAACATGGTTTGAAGAGGTGAGCTTGAATCCCAGCTACAGCAAACAAAGGGCACACTGTACTGGGGCAGAACGCTGGAGCCCACGGCGTCCTGGCACCACTGGTGAAGACCTCCTGGACTTGAGGCCAAGCCAGCCATCCCATGTTGGTGCACTGCATGAGCGGGTCAGTCAAGAAAGGGACAAGTTGGACAACAGCCCCAGCACCACAACCAGGGCCAGACATCATGAAGCTGCTCGGCTGGAACTTAAGTCATCCCCTGCTGGCATCCCAAGCAGGGCAGAAGCCATCCCTGGCACTGTCCATGCACAGCAGCCAGCCACCAGCAGCCAGCCCAGAGGGTCCCCAGTTTCCCCTACCCCCCCTACCCAACTCTCTGTTTTTGAGTGGGCACTGGGGTCCCCACAGCCTCCCAGCCCCGTGTCGAGCGCCAGGGAGGTTTGCCATCCCGCCCATGGGCAGTTTGAGGAAGAGGAGGAGGAACTCCAGGCCATCTGGGATGGGGCAGGCAAGCAGCGGGCACCCAGCCCACCAGCAGGCACCCGTGCCTGCTGCCAAGTGGGGAGTGAGGCAGGCAGCCTGCCCAGCCCCAACATCACCACTAGCGGGCCCCTCATCCTCTCGTCGGCCAATAACGTGCTAGTGGCTAAGTTCACCCTTCCCACCACTGCTCAGCTCATCCACAGCTCGTCGAGGGAGAAGAGCTCCAGCACAAGGCATGGTGGCAGTGGCAGCCCCAGCAGGCACGGGGTGTACCCCTGCATGGAGGAGCTGGTATCCACAGCCCCCTTGGACAGCCCTGGCGCCTGGGATCGGCAGAGGCACAGGGAAGAGGAGAGAGAGGGCAGCAAGGTGAGACCCTGCGGGCTGTTTCTCAGGGTCAGGCAAAGGAGTCTGGGGACACCTCAGGAAGCAGCTGTGTTACTTGCTCCTGCAAACATGACCTATATCTGGAGACACCTGGAGGTGTTGACTGCAGGATGGGGAAGAGCTAGGTGCTGAATTTGGGGGTTCCTGCAGCACACAGTGCCCTGCCAGCTCTCAGCCTTAACAAGATAGCACTTCACCCCCGAAGCCTACAAACATCCAGTGCCTGCCCAGGCTGGAAAATTAATTGCGTCTGTTGTCTAATTCCCACCTTGGCATTGCCTACTGGGAATGGGTCAGAGTCTGTGTGCCCAGGGTCTGAGTCCTGGCACTGCTTTGCTCACCACCTGTCCCCTTGCAGGCTCCTACCAGTAAAATGGAGTTTCAGATGATGGAGGGGACGCTGGAAAGGAAGCACGTGTTGCAGACAGGAGGAAAGAAGGTATGGGCATGGGAGTTGTGGGACTCCTTAGGCACTGGGGTGCTGGGACACAGTGGGGGCATCTGGATTTTGGAGCAGTAGTGAAGACAGGGATGCTCCTGGCACTACCATGGCAGTTCTGCTGGCCCTGCTGGGAGGGCATAGCCGACAGGCTGGGGGATATTTTGAGTGGCAGGAGACCAACCACCTGTCTTCTGAACCTGTTGGTGTCACAGTTGTCCCCTTCTTGCATCCCACAGGCCAGCTGCCGGGCCTGGGGCTTCTTCCACGCCGTGCTAATGCGACAGACGCTGTGCTTCTACCAGGACCGCAGGGACAGCCTCAAGGTGTGGTGGGGGAGAGTGGAGTGGGGTGGCATGGCAGCAGGGTAGGCAGCTGGCAGATGGGTACTGTCACCTCTGCAGCTGGGAAAGGCAGAGCCTGCTAACTCTGCAGTTGTTTCTTGTGTTTCAGAGCTCTGTGGTGGCCCTTCCCCTGAACCTCTCCGGGGCGGTCTGCACCCCAGATGCTGAGTACACCAAGAAGACCCATTGCTTCAGGCTTCAGTGAGTCACCCCAACCTAGGGCAGCTGGGGTTTCATAGCCACAGCCCTTCCTGATGTGTCTCTGCTGGGACAGACACTAATAGCTTCTGTCCAGAGCCAGCTCCATACAATGCTTGGATGAGGGTTTCCTTCTTTCTCACCTGCTTCCCTTCTTTGCAAGGCTGGTGGGGGCTGTGGTGTCTGCACCCCCCATATGTTTCATTGCTGACTTATTCTCCCCCTTCCCACAGGCTGCGGGATGGCTCCGAGTACCTCCTGAGGGCCCCCTCCCAGCCCCTTATGAACGAATGGGTCTCCAAGCTGCAGCAAAACTCAGGTGAGCTGACCTTTCTGGCAGAGCAGGGGCCAGGATATAGGTGGCTACCATGGGTGTGCAGCCCCCAGCCGAGCCCTCTGGTACGTGGAGGGTCAAAAGAGAAGCAGCACAGTGTTGTCTCTGATTTATTCATCCTCCTAACCTGCCCTGGGAGCTTCAGTTCTGTGCCAGGCAGGATTTGGAGGCTTTGTTTTCACACCACATAGACAGTTATAAATCAGGAATAGCACGAATGACGTCAGAGGAGCCTCAGCGGCAAAAAGCCAGTGTCAGGAAAATTATAATTATGCCTTGGTCTTCCTCCATCTGTGGTGCCTGGAAACCCCTTGCCTGTCCTCCAGGCAAGAAGACCTGTAATGCTGAGTTCTTCCTGCTGCTATACCCATGCCAGAGGGGGTTCAGGCCCACCATGAAATCTTAGGCTGGTTGACAAGACCAAGAGCAGATGTTACAGTGGGAGGTCATACAGATTAGCCATGCAGCACAGGCATGAGCTGGGACTGGCCCTGTGTGTTCTGCCAGTACCATTCAGGATGTTTGCTGTGTCCCCAGGTTTCCCTGAAGTGGATTACTTCCAAGCGGCAGTGGCACAGCATGTTGAGGGCACTGGTGGTGCTGGAGGGTGAGTAGCTGGGAGCTGTCTAGCTGGGTCTCATTGTTACAGCTCTCTCCCATACTTTCCTGTGTGTTCTGCTCCAGCAGTGTGTCCATGGGACAGTCTGTTTCACTAAATCTGTGCTACTTCCCAGTTTCAGCAAGGTCCCCAGCCCTGGGAGCTCCCACCTCCAGGGACAGCATCAAGTCACAACCACCAAGAGCCAGGAGATCATGGTGCTACCTCGCTCAAACACCTGGTTGCAGCGGCCTCTGGGCAGCCAGGATGGCCCAGCTGATGGAGCTGTGGCAGCAGCAGGTGATGTTTTACCTGTCTGGGCTCCTCTCCCCAGCCCCAGAAGGTGCAAGGGAAGCTGAAGGCTGTCAGTCAATCTTGAACTCAGTAGTGTCTGGGCCAGGAGTCTCAGGGTCGCATGCCTAGGAATAGGGTGTGGGGGAAGGACCAGTTGCCTCCCTTTACTTCTTGGGATACTGGGATAGCCACACATTTCCCTGTCCCCTTTGGAGCAGACACAGAAATATCCTATGCTGGCTTTGCCTTGTGACATGTCTCCATTCTGTTTCAGAGGGTACTCATGGGTCTGGACACAGGGAACAGCAGTGGTCGCCCCGAGGGTCCCCTGGGCTGTGGGACAACAGCTGCCAAGAAGATGACTACAGTCTGGTCGCCAATAAGAGGAGGTCCTACTCCTTCACCTCAGGTACAGTTCTGGTTTTGTTATCACTTCCAGGAGGTGGCACTACTGCCCCTGTCCCCACAGACACCTGAAGGCAGGTTCGATGCTGGTCCAGCACCCATCCAGTCCCACATCCCTGTGCCCTAGGCTACAGCCTCTGACTCAGGGAGGGCTCTGGGGGCTGGCAGCACCTGCTGGCACCCTGCTGTCCCCACTGACCACTCCCTCTCACAGCCACCTACCAGAAGATCACCCCAGTGGCTATGCCCAAGGAGCTGGTGGAAGCTGGGAACAGCTACTCGGTCACACTGTACATTGGGGAGCAAGTGCCAGTGGTGCCCCGGGCACGCTGCCACTCCTTCGTGGCTCGGCCAGTGACCCCGCAGGACACTCTGGGGGAGAAGACCCACGGTCCCCCTCTCACCAAGAACAAATCTGTCTTCAAGAAGTTCTTTGGCAAGAAGGAGTGAGCCTCAGATGAGGGGGAGAAAACCCCCTAGCCTGCCCTTTGTCTTCCTTTTGGGTGCCATCCTGGTATGTGGTTTCTGCTCCCAGCACCAGCTCACTGCTCACCACCTCCCTGGGGAAGAGAGGCTATGGCAAGCAGCTCTGCTTCAGCCAGCTCGGGGGCTGCACTGTGCCCCAGCTACTGCAGCCCCTGGCCTCAGCCCGGTGCTGAGCACCCCTCCTGCCTGCCTGCTGGGTGCTCTCCCTGGGTGCTGCCAGCTCTCCTGGTGTCCTGCTGACACACAATACAAGCAGGGGTGGGGAGGGTCATTATTTTTATTAAAAACAAAACAAACAGCCTCTTAGTCTGGGAACTTCTTCCTCCAGCAGCACTTATTGGTACAGGAGAAGAGGGGCTCTGCAAAGCCATCCCTGCAAAAGGGTGATGGAGCTTCAAATGAGTGAGGTACCTACAGTGGGCATTGGTCTTGCTGAGGGAGAAGCCTGAGCCATCTGATGCCTCTCACAAGGATGCTTTGTCCCATAGTTCCTCTGTGCCTGCACCCAGCCCGGCTTATTCCATGGGGCACCTGGACCCCTTTCCCTGCCACTGGAGCTTGACAGGGAAGCTGCTGCCTACACAGCAAATCTTCCTGCCTGAGCAGCCCTGCCAGGCCTGCCCAGCCTTCGTCTGTCATAGGATGGCCACCAGCCCAGGTCATGGCAGGCGCATGAGATCAGGGAAGTATGGCCAGACCCCCAAGGCTTCCTGTATCCCAGATATTTTTGAACAATTCCAACAGGCTATGCCAGCTTTAATTGCTCTTGTTTCTGTCTGCACTGGGAAGGGGCAAGAAGAGCCATCTCAATTTGCCCTGAGCGTGCAACAGCCTGAGGGAGAGAAGGGGAAGCTTCTGGGGCCCTGGCCACCAGGGCCTCTCCTCAACAAACTGTGAGGCTTGGCCACGCACACCCCTCGCCTCCTCATGCACATTGTGGGGCTTAAAATAGAAGTGTTGGCTGCGGCCCAGCTCTGCAGCAAGGGCTGGGAGAAGAGAAATGCTCCCACCACCCCATCTCTCTCCTGCATCATCCCCAGGGCTGGGGACAGGCAGTGAGGTGGAGGTGAACACACCAGTGTTACAAGCTGAGGGGTTTTCTCTGTAATCCCAGTAAGAGGTGGGAGGAAAGGAGGGGTGCTGCCGTGTGGTTTTTATGTCCCTGTGTGTGTTCCCACCCTTCACTTGGCTCCATCACTCTTGGCTCCAGCACCTGTTTTCCTCTGGCAGTGCAGCTCAGCTGCCTGTGCTGCCTTAATGGGAAGAGAGAGGGATGGTAGGTCTGGGGGGAGATGCCCTGGGAGGGGCCCAGCCCTGACCAGGCCAGGGAGGAGGCCAAGGCACAACATTCATAGCTCTGGACACACATACCAGCAGAGCAGCTGGTGGGCAGGCACCAGTTCATTCCCGAGCAGCTGAGGGGCCCAGCAGCAAGGGCACTGGGATAAGGGTGATCTGCTGAGGTCCCCCCTGACAACCCATAGTACGAGGGGGCTTAGCAAGTGTCTCGCTCTGGCCTGAGTCCAGCACAGCAGTGTGGCATGGCACGTGCCACTGGTGAGGTGTCCCCATCCCAGGGATGATGTTGGCACCTGCAGTGCCGCTCTTGGTGGACAGGGCTGCACGGGGTACTTTATTCCCCCTGGGGTGGCTGCTAGCCCACAGCCTCCCCTCTCTACTTCCCTGCACTGGGGCTCTGGCCCCGCTTCAACCCACTGACGAATCCCGTTTGAGGTTCTTATGGGAGAAGCCACTTCCCCCACCCCTCCGCTAATCCGCCCGTGCACGCAGCTTCCACCTGCTGAGCCAGCAGGAGCCGTGCTCAGCCGACCCCAGCCAGCGCCAGGGCTCTGAAACCCGCTCTGACTGCCGAGCCTACCGGGCAGCGAAGCCTCTGAACCCCCACCCCGCCACTGCAGGAAACCCCGAGACCACTTAGCACCAGGTAGAGAAGAGGCTGCAGGCAGCATCAGCTGGTACCAGGAGAGCTGAGCCCTCCAGGTAAGGGCAGGGGTGAGCGGAGCAAGCACGGTCTCTGCTATGCCATGTTCCCCTGGGTACCAGGGAGGGGGGCCAGCTCCAAGCCCCCCACTGCTGAGCCAAGGGTTTGCCCCCCTTTTGGCTGCATGGCAGTCTTGCTGCAAGGTCACCCTGCAGTCAGGGATACTGAGCTCCCAGAGCCATCACCCACTTCCTCGCTCCCCCACTCTGGGGGGACAGAGGTCTGTGACCCCTACCAGGACCTGGGGATTTTTGGTCCCGTGGCTGCAGTGAGGGTTCGAATCCTGGCCCCGGTGCGAAGGGGGAGTGAAAGGAGGGAGCGGTAGTTGTCGGTCCCAATGCTGCCGGCACCCTGCCCTTCTTGCCTGGGCAAACTCGCAGCATGGCGATGCCTTCCTTCCGGGGCAGGGTCCTCAGGGCGACGCAGGGGCAGAAAGGCCAGGAGACGAGACACCGGGAAAAGTCAGATCGAGGGCATTCTTGTGCCGAGGCTGCGGCAGCGGAGTGACCCCAGCGGCATCCCTCTCTCAGCTGCGGGTGCTGTATCACAGAAACACAAAATCACGGGGCGGTTGGGGGCGGGGCGGGGGGTGTCCCGGGCAGAGCAGGGTGCGAGGCAGGGTTAGAAGCACGGAGAGTGTCGAGAGTGTCAGCGGCAGCGAAGACGGCGCTGGGCTGGAGCTGAGGGTTGTCCTGCAGCGGTCTGCGCTGTGTCCTTGACGTGGCAGGCAGCGCGCTAGGACCTGGCGAGCCGCGGGCAGGCATTGTTGGCAGCGCTCTGACTGAAGCCGTGCGGGATCCTGCCTGGTCAGCCGGCAGCACCGCGGGAAGGAGCCTGCCAGCTCCGGAGAGAAAACATGTAAGCAAGCGTGGCTTTTTTTCCCCGGGCCACCCCGCGCCGGAGCTCCCTGTGCTGCGTTGCCGGGTCGGACACGAGCCGAGCGGAGGGCTGGGAAGCGCCGCCGCAGGCTGTAAACAGGGTTAAGGCCGGTGCCTGCTGCTGCAGTAGCGGACTGGTGGGTGCTGGGGCAGAGCGGGTTCCGGCAGCTGTGGTAGCAGCGTTCCAGGGAAGCCCTGACACCTCTCCTGTGGCCATGCAGGGCAGCTGGGGTTGGGGTGCTGCAGGGGTGGCAAGCCGTTTGACCCCAGTATGCGCAGCCCCACGCTCCTGACTGTACTGGCTGTTGCTGCTTTTCCTCCTCCTCTGGAAACCCCCACGGCGCTGGGCAGGGGACATGTCCTGAGAGATATGACTGGCACCAGAACAGTGCCATGGAGCAGCAAATGCACATCTGCCCTGTGCTCCCCAGCACCAGCCAGCTGGGTATGGTGTTTGGCTAGCATGCCTTTGAGGATGTCACCCCAGGACTGTCACAGACACCTCTTACTGGACCTTTCACCTTTTGTCAGTCCCCATCCTTCCCTGACCACTGTCTCCCTCCTTGCCTCGACAGCCCCATATGTAACTCTATAGCCCCGGGTTGCCTGTACCTGCCCAGGGACACCACTGGGAAGCTCTTCCTGTTCCTGGAGACCCTGGGGCTGTGCTACTCCTTGCCTCCCTGCCAGGGCTTTTTCTGTGGCCCTGTCTGCCTCTTATAGGCCCTTTGTCCCCATAGCCAGGCAGTCTCCAATGACCTTTTCTATATGTAGGATGACCGCTGGTATCCTGCCCTCTGTCCTTGCACCATTTCCCATGCAGCTCCTACCTCTCCAGGCACTCCTCCCCAGCTGCCCTTAGCGTGATTTGGCCCAGTGCAGAGATCCCAGCCACCCCCAGGGCGTGAGGCTTAGCCTGAGGCTTGTTTGCAGGAGCCTGACCTCTCATGCAGGGGGAGAGAGATGAAGGTACAGACAGCATAGGTTTCATGATGTGGCCCCATCTGTGGTGCCTCTCAGGGTCAGGGTATTGCTCTGCCCTGGTAAAGGTCTCTTGTGAGAGGTGAGAAAAAAGGGTTCCTGATACTGTGTCTTGCTTGCTATGCCTATCCGTCCCATGTCCTGGTGCTGTTTTGGGGATGGCACAGGAGCCAGGGGGGTTGTGACAGACGAGGGGCAAGGAGCAAGTGAAGCTGGCATGGCTGGGTGAGAGGAAAGAATGAAACTCATCTGTCATGATCCCCTGGCCCATGCAGGAAAGATGATGGAGGATGTGGTGGAAAAGCACAGCCACATGCTGCTGCTGGACTGCATGTACTGCACCTACTGTCTTGTGCACAGATATATAAGAAGCAACCAGAGCATTCTTGAAGGCAAGCCGGGCAACACTGGGAACAGTGGGACAGGAGATCCAGGCAGCAGTGACAGAGCAACATGTCCTGCGTCAGAGCAGGCAGCCCTGACCTGAGCTGCTGGCATAAATGAGCCACTCCTGGGCTTACCAGGCAGCCAGGCTTTTGTAGAGTTCTTTTTCTTCTTGAGAAGCTTCCTTTTCGTAGGGATTCCAGCACCTCCATGACTGCAGCTACAAAGCACGGCCAACAGCAGCACAGCAGCACTGCTGGGCACAGTGCAGATCCTCAGCTCTGCCATCCCAGGACTAGGTGAGGCTTTTCCACCTACTTGCAGTTGGTGGCAGGTCCTGAGGGCAGAGAAGGCAGGGAGTAGGTGATGCCTGCAGCTCCTCCTCAGAAGCAGGGGATCTTTATGGGAAGCCAGCCACTGCTGTTGTCAGGTCTGATTTTCCACTTTTGGCTTGCCAGAAAGGATATTTACTATGTCTGGGTCACAGTGTTAGCAGAGCAAACTGTTTCCCCAGAGACTGTCTGTGAATCCCTATCAGCTGAGGATGGATGTGTTGAGTGAGCCTCAAGCCATAAGCTCCTGGGAAGGTAGTGCCAGAAGCCCCTCTTGTCCTCGAGGCACTTGTAAGAGGCACAATGGCTGCCTTATAGCCCAGGGCTGTGGGAGAAGTGAGCTATGTCAAGGAGACTTGCCTCATGCTTTTTCCCATCCCTTTGAGATTCAGGGTTCTCAGAGGACCATCCAGGAACCCTTTGTGTTTTCCAGTTGAGCTGCAAGCACAGCCCCACAGGACAGATATTGTGTTCAGGGTGACTGTCACTGTGTTGTATACTCATGTGATCCATCCTATGTGACAGCAGGACCCTGAAATCTGTTTCTTAACACTGACCCTGACCTTCTCCATGGTATGTTACCTTCAGGGAAACACTGCCTTGATCCTTTATGCTGTCTTCAAACCAAGAACTGGAAATTCTGCCCTTGGACTTACCTGTTTACCCCGGAGATTCCTTGGATCTCTCTTATTTCCAGACCCCCTCCACAGCACAGCAGTGGGTTAGCATGGCACACACACACCAAGCCCCTGGAATTGCTGCCCACAGTTTGGGATACCTGGTCCTGCTTTGCACACACAGATCCTGATGCTGGTGATGCCCCAGTCTCCCTGCTCCAGTGCACTGCCTCCTCATCCTCACAGTAGGCCTGGGGTCCCAGCGCTCAGGCCTTTGCCTGCCCTTCCCTAGCCCCCTGCCCGGGGGATGCCTTGCAGTGCTTCTCAACTCAGAGAGGCCAGATCCTTTCCCACCAGCTTTCAGCTCCTCACTTTCAGGAGCACGCCACTGCTGCTTTCCCACCCTCCCTTCCGAAAGCCGTGGAGACACTTAAGCCTACAGCCGGCCGGCTAAGCCCTTCCCCGTGGGCTTCCCGTGCTCCCCGCAGCTGCAGACCGGCCGCACACCGGGGGGGCCCGCGTCCCCTCGCCCGCCCCAACGGCGGGGCTGCGACGGGCGCGGCCAGCAGGGGGCAGCACCAGCCCGCGCGCCTCCCGGCGGTGGGTTTGTGGGTGCGCGGCCGCTGCGCCGGGGGGGTCGTCCACATCAGAGACCCCAGCACAGCTCCCATCACAACTCCCAGCAGAGACTCCAGCACAGCCCCCAGCAGAGACCTCCACACAGCCCCCATCACAACGCCCAGCAGAGACTCCAGCACAGCCCCCAGTAGAGACCTCCTCACAGCCCCCATCACAACTCCCAGCAGAGACTCCAGCACAGCCCCCAGCAGAGACCTCCTCACAGCCCCCATCACAACTCCCAGCAGAGACCCCAGCAGAGAGCCCAGCACAACCCCCAGCATAGACTCCAGCAAAGAGCCCAGCACAACCCCCAGTAGAGACCCAGCAGACACCCCAGCGCAGCCCCCCACGGGGTAAGGCAGCTGTAGAGCAGGAAGGAGCCAGAAGTAGGTGCCTCCCCTCCAGAGACAAGCTCCACTAGACTCCACCTCAGTAACATGAGCACAGGGTCCTGCAGGCTCCCGGTGGTGTCCCCCAGTCCCACATGTGAGGGTCACAGGGTCTCCCGAGGGTTTCTTTCTCCCCCTCTGAGGGTTTCCTTCTTCCTGGACTATGTTAGTGCATTCTATGCCCACGGGTGGATGCTCGTCTTTCCAGAGGTGCTGAGGGAGGGAGGGAGAGCAGTCGCTTGGGTGATAACTGGTGACTGGGCTGCCAGTTGTGAGTTTTGCCTGCCCTTCTTTTGATGTCTCATGGTTGCACTCTGCCGGGTGGCCTGGGGCCCCATTTTGGCTTGAGAACCTGCGGAAGCATGACTGGCAAGGAGAGGAAATTATGAACGGCTGGTACTGTTGGAAACTGTGGGAAAGGGCCCTCCTGGAGACCTCCCTGGGGGATGTTTGGGAGCATTCAACTGCAGCTCCGCTGCTGATTTGCCCAAGGGGTTGAAGCATGACAAGAACCGGCTTAGTCTTCAAACAGGATTTAGTCAGCTATGCCAGACGTTTGCACAGAGCTGAATTCCTACACGCCAGCCAGAGACTGTTGGGCCAGGCACAGACTGGGGCCAGCACAGCCATGAGAGAGCTCCTAGGGCTGTGTTTGGAGCCCTCATCTCTGCATGTGGCCATGTGCCATGGTCCCTATGGTGCTGATAGCTGCAGAGCCTGTCTGGAGAGCAGGCAGGGTGGGCAGCCTCTGCTGCAGCTGCACTCCCCAAGAGCTGGAGCACACAGATCTGCCCACTGCCACCAAGGTGTCTCCAGAAGGTTGGTGGATAGCCATTGCTTCTGGGATTCATCCGTCCCTCAGAAAGTTTTTTTTCAGCCATTTAGATGGTGCTTGAATATCCAGGGAGCCACTATGCACCTGGCTCCACTGGGGTGTGGATAGGCTTTGAGGGGGGGAATGAGACCACACAGTGGCTGCCACCCTTCATCCTGTCAGCATCCCTTGTTCCCAGCTGCCTGCAGGTCTCCCAGGGTGTTTTACGAGGGTGGCTGGATGCCAGCCGGCTCCTTCCTCAATGGCTCTACTCTGTCGCGCCAAGGAGCGGGATGTGCCCCTGGCACTGCTTCAATGGGCTAGATGACCTTGACTGTAGTGTCGCTCCCTCCACTCATGCCAGCTCCATCCACCACCAAGGACACCCGGTGGGAGATCATGAGAGAATGACACTGGGTGCTCTGAGGGGCCTGTGCCCAGGGTCTGCCATTTCTGAATGCTGCAGGGCATTTCCCCCATGGCTGTGCCAGGGGTTAACCCTGGCTCCTCTGGTAGAAGGGGGAGCCTGCACTATGTGTCTTGCAAGAGTTTACCCAGATCTTAGCTCAGCCCCTGGCAGGTGGAAACTTCCTGCTGTGGGGGGGTAACAATTCACCCTTGGCTGGTGGCTGTGTGGCTGTCACTCAATAACTAGCCACCCAGCAACTCTGTAGCTAATTGATGTCATTAGGCAGTAAATGGTTGTAAGAGTAAGCAAATGTGTGGCTGGAGCCGAGAAGAAGAGGGCAGTGGTGTTGTAGGGAGGAAGGGAGAGAGAGGTATGGGAATGGAGGAGGGAGGGATTGCTCTGGGAAGGGTTTGTGTCCTCCCCAGCCTGCTATCTGTGTGATGCCCATCATCCCAAAGATCCTGCTACCCCACTGGGCACCACAACCTCTTCTCCAGCAGTCTGAGAGGGGCTGGAGCTTGCCTGGGTCCAACCACCCATGCCAGTCCGTGGGAGCCCTGTGGATGCCCAGGGCCCCTTGCTGAGCTGTTCCTGCCCTGTGGACAATAGGGTTTGTTTCTGTTTGCCCAGCTGGAAAACACCCATGGCCCCATCACTGGGCTGGAGTCACTCAGGGCCAAGGCCCTTCCCTGCCAAATCCCAAGCCGTTTGCTCACCAGGGGCACAAGCTTTGTGGGTAGCAGTGTCACCCCGTTGCATCTCGGTGTTACCAGCAAGGGGGGATGATGAGCATGGGGCCGATCGGCAGCAAATGCCTCCCTGTCCCTTGCCTCTTCCTTGCAGGTTTTCACCCAGGGATACTCCTCTGCTGGCAGCGAGCTCCTGCTGCCCACAATCCACTAGAGAAGAAGTCACAGGCAGCTGCCTGACTTTATCCCGGCAGGTCGAGTCGTGTGAGGAAGCAGAGGGACGGTGGCGTGCTGGAGATCTGCCAGGCTTCCTGCGGGCGGTGACTGTGCCTTCTGGCAGAGCTCGGGGCGGGATCGCAGCCTCGCTGCTTCCCCACCTCAGCACAGCCAGGCTCGGGCCATCAGGTAAGCATCACCTCCGTTCTGCCATCTCTCTTCCTGAAATGCACGGCAAGGCACCAAGGTCCGGGGGAGTCACCATCAGAAGCCCTGCAGGCAACGACCAGAGAACTCACACCCTGAATGGTGTCTGCCAGCAGCTCTGCAGCCAGGACCCTGCTCCGGGGTCAGCCAGGTCCCCTGAGGGAACAGCAAAACCAATCCCTGAGCCATTCTCTGATTGCAGCAACAGGCTGAGATGCTTTGTTGACTATCAAGGCATCCAGGATCATTGCAGTCTCATTATTGACTGGATTCCCAGGAGCCTATAGTGGGCTTTTTTTCTCCCCATTGGCTAGGAGCTTAATAACCTGCTGGCATTTGACAGAGGTCCAGTATCTTCTGTGTTTCCCTCCATGTGACTGATTAAAATGCCCCTTCTCCCCCTTTCCCAACCCGACTGCCTTGTCACACGTGCAGAGAATCGGATATGGCTGCTAATCTGCTTGCCACCCCACTCCTGCCTGCCTGTTCTGCCTCTTAAACACACTGGCTCTCTGTTTCTCTGCTCCATGGCACTGAGGCTCTCTGAGCTGAGCTCACTGTGCCTTCCTCTGGAACAGGGTGGGCAGCACCCGATGGAGGGCTCACGCTTCCAACAGGAAGGGTGGTTTTGTGATGGAAAGGGGAGCTGGATGGCATGCTGCCCCCAACCACAGCCCTGATGTAGACTGACGGCCTTGCCATGCCTCAGTTTCCTCTGCCCTTAGCACAGACACATTAGAGGAGACGGGAACTGTCATTGCAGAGGAGGGCTGGTGGGTTAATTAATGTATGGTTGAAAAGTGCTTGCAAATCTCCAAGGAAAACAGTTTACATGGGTGCCAAGTGTAAAGGATCCTGTAAACACTTATTGCCTGCAAATGCTGCCTAGCTCCTCAGGCCCCAAAATACAAATATTGCCCAAGAGGCATGGAAAATATTCCTTCAGCTCATATGATACATTACCCACAGTCTGGAATAAATCTCTCTTTTTGCTCTTGCTTTCCAAACCAGCTGTTTGTTTGCTTTCCCCTTTTGGATTTCACTGCCTTAGTTGAAGCAGGGAACTGCTACAAGGGGGAAAAAAAAAAAAAAAAAAAAGCAGCTTTTGTAAAAGGTTTGGCAGCAAGCATTTCAGAAGGGAGAGCACTTTGCCTGTTTATTCTGCCTGTTGCACACTAGTTTTGATCAGAGTGTACAAACTGAGCCCCAAGTGACAGCATCGCAATGCTTGTGGATCATGTTGGAAATTTCAGAAGAAAACTCAAAAGGGCATCATTGAGTCCTGGGGAGCATGTTCATGGGACTCCAAGCCTTATGTAAGGGAGAAGCTTTGCTGGCTGCCTTCCTCCGGGAAACCAGGACCCTGCCTTCTCCCTTTGCTCTGGGGAGCGCAGCAACTGCCAACAGCAGCCGCATATTTTGGCATCACGCTGCTGTTTTGGGGATAGAGGCGGTGGAAGAGCAACGAGCCTCTGGGCCCCACTGGAGGCTGCCTTTTCTCCTTGACCAAATTGCACAGAGTTGAAACATCTTGCTCTGTGTTGCGCTGGTGTCGTACAGTGGTGGGCATACTACCAGTGCTGAGCAAAGCACCAGCTGTTTCCAGTTTGGAGCATAAACCATTTCCTTAGCTATTTGCTTCTTTTGGGACGCTTGTTATTGTACTTGCAAAGGCAAAGATGATAACATGAGAGTCACTTGGGAGCAGAGGGCTCCACAAAGGCAATGCATCCTGTCAGGATGAAGTGAGGCAGCTTGGCTCTTCTGCAAGGGCTTGTATTTGCAGGGCAATATGTGAGTTGTCACTGGCTGTGTGATTTGCACCTTCTCTCACAGAGGTGATATCCCCCTGAGACCACATGCTGGCATTGGCATCACTTAGCCCAAGGACTTGATGAATGTGCTTCCTGTGAGGCTGAAGAGCCTTTCCTTAGACAAAACCTGCAAAATCTCTTCTTCCCTGCATGAGCCACGGCTGGATTTTAATGGACACTCTCTCCCAGTCTTAGCCTTTCTCACTCCATGGTGTCTTGCTCACTCTGGGTCTCCTGCTTGCCTGGAGGAAGACACAGTTAGAGCCCATCCTTGCAAGTTGCTGGTGGGTGGGTCTGTGCAGAAAAGCTGCTGGCAGCCTGTGCTGTACTTAGGAGCTGGAAGCTGCTTTTCTGCTCTCCTCCCCTCGAGTCTATCTGCTGGCCTCCTGTCTGCCTGTGGTCACCAAAGGCTGTGATGCTGCTCAACACTAATTGATTTCAAATCCCCTATCTTCATTGATGGACATCTCTGTTGAGAGATACTAATTCCAGTGTTTGGGAGTGGCTGTGCAGAAAGGACCAGAGCTGTGAATTAGAGAACATTTAATCCCATACTTTGGCATTGGTAAGTGCTATGCACCCCGCTGCTGAAAGCCTGAGGTGAGGCAGTGGATACACCCACCTGTCCTGAAGTGGTGACTTCCCAGAATATCAACTCAAAGGTAAATTTTGTGGTGTTTCTCTTCATGATGAGGTCTGGGGTTCCTAATGATGCTGAGAACTTTATCCTATCTTTTCAAACCACAGTGGCAGTTTGGCTGAGTACCACAAATCAGGATGCTGCACTCTGGAGCCCCTTCCCCCCTGGGAAGCAGTTTTCCCAGCTTTTAGCCTGGGATGAAGCTGGAGCTTATATAGAAAAATTAAAATGTAGGGATGTTCACATGTTAGCTCAATGCTGCAGAGCTGCAAGCGTGAACAGCTGAAGGGGAAAAAAGGGTCCCAATGTGCCATGGCATTGACGTTCTGGGGGTTGCCATGGGGGCTCATAAGTCTGTGTATAGCATGTTATACCTCAAAGCCAGAGAGGAGGTGATGTGAGACATCCCAAAGATCACTTTCTAGATCAGAAAGGCTTAGGGAAAGTAGGCTGAAGAAAGGCAGGCCCAGGGTTTGGATCATTGCCTGGGAGATGCAGCGGGAGCTTAACTGAAAATAGGAGCTTTTAAATTTAATTTGATCTGATATGAATCTTACATTTAAGACAACAGTCTCCTGTCTTATTATCTGACAACACTGTGCTGCTCACTTCACATTGTCAGTGCATCCTATTATCTGATCCCAGAAACCCTTAACAGCAGCAAGGATCTGCCACCATCTCAGAGAGAGAGATCCAGTGGCAGAGGCTGCTACTGAGAACAGCAAAGAAATTCCTTCCTGAGGGTGACAAATACTGTCATCATTGCATCTCAGAAAGCACCAGTAGCTGTCTGTCTCCTGGTCCCATTGCCTTTTTCTTGGTTTTTGGGCACCTTTTGCTTATGTGGCAGAGTTTTGCAGGTCTGTCTTGAAATACAAGCTTGGTGCTTGGATTCTGCAGGGAAAAGTGTTAGAGATCATCTCGCTGAGAGATTGTGAGGATGGGAATCTGCCAGAGCATTCGGGGGCGTTTTAACTTCTGATTTTAATTTCTAACACAAACTGATCCCTGCCTGCAGAGAATTTTCCAAGGCTGTTTAGTAATGGAGCAAATGCTTTCCCAGTCAAAGCTGCTGCAGAGACTTCCTGGTGCTGCTGCTGGCGGCCATGCGCCATAGGTGAATGGGGAGAGCAAGCAGAGCTCTGTGCTCCCCAGCGGAAGCACCAAGAAACACCCAGCTACATAAATAAGATTTCTACAGACTCTTTAATCTCTCAGATATGAGGTTGAATTCAGGTGCACTCCCTTTTCGTGGGGGACAAAGTACCGAGAGCCCTGCTTGCACCTTGGCACTTGAGCAAAACAACAGGCTTTTATCAGAGTGGAGTAGACATCTATTCCAGAGAGATAGGAGCCTGGAGACAGGCAGCCTGAAAATAAAACCACCTGGGAGTCCACACCTGCCCTTTGGATACTGCCTATGTGCAATACTTCTCTTCTGGGTACAGGGGAATTGCTAAATTTTGGTGAGCTCTGCACATACAGCTGCCACCACGGGTATCACCACCACAAAATGCACAGTGCAAAAAGTGGTCTTTAACCCTCCCTGGAACTGTATATATATGTATATGTGTATATATATATATATATTTGTACCCATAAGTAGTATCTGCCATCAGATGGTCTTTTTGTCCAGATTAGGATGCAGCACTGGAAACAATTGATAGACCAGGGCCAGGTCACTTTCCATTTAAAGCTATAATGTAATGTATAGCTCTCTTTAGAGCTTTATATTATTCACTTATGTATATTAATGCAAACCCGGAGCTGGGTGCAGCTCGGGAGAGGGGGGGTTTAGTCTTCCCCCATCAGGACTGTGCAGAACCCTGGGCTGGGAGAGAGGACCGGGGATTTCCCTGCCGGCTGAAGGGCGTGGGGTTTGACGAGACACGCGGAAAGGGAGGGAGCCAAGAGCGGGCAAACCCAGGAGGCAGAGCCGGCACCAGCAAGCGGCTCTGCGCCGCCTGAAAGAGCGCGGGGCAGGTGGGTTCGCCCGTGGCGTGGGTACCGCCGGGAGTGCGGCTGCGGCGCCGCTTCCCCGAGGGTACTGGCTGGGGAGAAGACGGGAGGGAGGAGTGAAAACCCGCCCTCTCCCACGCGGGAACCGCGTGGCGCCGAAGGCGGCAAAAAGGAGGAGGAGTTTGCAGAGCGGGGAGGGACGCGGTTTCCCGTCTGCATCGGGGACAGAAGGCGCCGGAGCCGGCAGGGAGCTGGCGGCTGCTTTGGGCGCCCTTTTTTAAGGTACTGGCTCAAAATCGCTGAGCTTTTAACATCCCCCTCCCAGGCTTCTAGCAGCGGGTTCCCCACGCACCCGGCAGATTTGCAACGCTGCTAGAAGCCTGGGGTGGAGCCGGAGGGGATTGGAAGCTCAGAATCCGGCGCCGCAGCGTGGGTCGGGGCTCTGGGCTGGAAGAGGGGGATGCACAGACAGGGTTTTTTGGGATGGGGGGGTGTGTGCATGCGTGCGTGTTCTTCCTCGCTACCTTGCGCAACTCCAGATCCCCCTATTTAGTTACTGCCGGGGTTGGGGGGGGTGGAGAGTACGGAGATTGAAGCAGAGCCCCCAGCATGTGGTTCCGGCAACGCAAAGCGCGGTAATGCACTGATGCCTGGAAAGCAGGACTTCACCGAGGGTTTTCTGCAGCGGTCCTCCAGCTGCAGGGATGTGCATCTCTGCTGGAGCACACTCTTGTGAGCACGGCAGCAGCTGCCGACGCGATGCGTTGTGAGGATCCGATGGAAAGCGTGTGGGCTGGGTGCCATGTGCTGCTGAGCAAGCAGCAGGACAGAGCCCCTTCATCCGGCAAGCAAAGACACTGGGCCTGAGGTTGCTCCAGTTCCTGTTCAATCAAATGCTCCCAGTTGTTTGTGGGATGCTGTGGAATATTTCAGTAAGCATTTATTTCCATTCCCGAGAAAACCATCTGTGTTAACAGAGTCTGATCCAGACAGGAGGGCTTAGAGCTTCATGTGGAGCCCTTTTGTGCTGTCCTCCCCACTTCTGTAGTTAAAATCTGAGCCTCTAGTCAAATCTGAGCCTCACACCTCTTCTAGGTGCTAATACTGCCAGACCAAGACAGTCGCTGCTTGTACTCACCAGCGCTCCCATCTACTTCTTGGGAATGGGCTGTGGAGCTCTGCAGGCTGTGTGGGAAGCCAGCAGCCACTAAGGCCTAGGCTTGTGGGGTTGTTGAGAAGTGAGCCTGTATTCTTGAGCCTAGCAGATTCCCTAGGGCTAGGGGCTGCAAGAGGAATTCATGCAGCTGTTGGCCACAGCTGGATGTGCTTCCTGGCTGCTCTGAAGCAGGAAGCAGCCCAACGGCCCCTCAGTTGCCTGTTGAGAGCTGACACAATTGAGGGACTTCTGTGAATGCTGACATGGGAAATCCCACTCCCCTCCTTCACTGCATCCCAACTTGGCGGCATTGTTTCATCTCGCCAGCCCCTGTGCTCTGATGGGCAGCCTCAGGCTCCCTTGAGCCCACCCTCACTACAAAGCTATCTTAGGATGTGACTATGCAGGGATGCTTTTCTCTCAGCTTCACTGGTTGTCCGAGTGCTGATCATGAGCTGTTGATACAGTGTCAGTGCAGTGCAGAAGCCACTGGAGCACTCCTTCTCCTGCCATTGTCTTTTGCACCTGGAAAAGACAGGTAGGCTTGCTCTTGGCTCACTGAGGTCTTCACAGAGCAGGGGTGCTTTCCATATGGCACCAAGGACTGTAATATAGGCCCAGAAGGTAGTTTTCAAAGTGGCTTTTCCCCCGCAGCTAGCAGAGGTGAGACATGAGGCCCTATGCTATGACAGGTACTTGGAGGGAAGAAGATGAAGAAATTCACTCCAGCCTGAACAAGCAAATGTAGCACCAGCATGAAGAGCAGTGTGGAACCTCCACCCTGCACTTGTCCCTCTTCTCCCTTCCTCTCCAAACTGTATAATTAACTAGTGGCATAATTTCCCATTATGGCATCCCTGCTCTCATTATTTTGGGCTGGGAGGTGTTAATGAGCATCTTCCTTTCTGAAGATGAGCCATGGGCTTTGTTCTTGCCCTGGGCTGACCTGTCTCCCTCCTTGTTGTACTTTGGGGGAAAGCCAGGGCACAGAGGACAAGGCACGTGTTCACCCACTCCCTCACAGAACCTTCCTCGCTATTCCTGGCTCTACTCCCAGCTCCACTGCCAAAGGCAGGGTGGGGAACCAGCCCATCAGGTCAGAGGGAGCCCAGGAGCACCTTCCTGCCCTGACCAGGTGGGAATGCACCAACCATCAGCTTTGGGAAGCCAACAGGCAGCCTGCAGTGCTTTGTCTAGGACAGATACAAATCTCAGTTGTTTTTATCCAGTGTAACATCCAGGTCCTTGACAAGAGTTAAGGAAGCTGCAGCACCTGCTCTTATCACCAGAGTGCTCTTTGCTTGTGGTCCTTCCCAGCACTGTACCAACCCCACAGTGCAGGGCTGCTGGTGCTGCTGGATTGTGAGCTCACAGGGTTACATCTCCCTGCTAACTCATACTCAGCTGCCAGGAAGCTCAGGCACAGAGCACTGTGTGGAGTGACCTACAGGCATTTGCAGGTGGGAAGGAATCAGGATTTTAACAGCCACACAGCTCTTAGGATATAAGTAATGTGATGAAGACAGTTTTTCTAGGTTAACAGTGTGCGAGATGTGAGGTGAGGAAACAAGTGGGCAGAGTAGGGATAGATCTTGGATGGGTTTGGTTACATCAGGATGTGTGGTCTGGAGGGACCCCACTGCCCCAACTGAGGTTTTAATGCAGCACTGCAACCCATCTTCCACTCCAGACCTCGCCAACCTGGTCTGGGGGTTAACTGTGCATGGACTCTGGGGTCCCCATGTGAGAGAGGAGTCATGCAGCTGTGTGAGGAACAAGTACAAGGCTTGTTGCTCCCATGGGACAAGGGAAGATGTTGTCTAGGAATGGTGCTAACCCTTTGTAACTTCACAGCTAATGCTGGTGGTGTGAAGAACATTGCTGTTGTGACATTTTGGTCTTTTGGTGGCTTGAAGCAGGATTTTTCCTCATGTTACAGATCCCTGAGAAAAGGGAGGCTCAAAGCTCTGGGTGTACATGGCCATCATGCATCATCCATAACACAGGTAGGTGAGCTTGGCATTCTGGCTGCAGTGCTTGAGACTCGGCCTCACAGTTAAGTCGTGAGCCCAGTCAGGCTTCATCTCCAGGAGACCAGCTTATTTTGAGGCCAAAGGGGAGTGGAGACTTGTTCCCTGCTTGCTGGCTCATGCAGAAGCCAGCAGGAAATCAGGCAGATTTCCGCAGAGCCTTCTTGTCTTCTTCCCACCACACCACTGCCAGTGGGTTTGCTCTAGTTCATTTCCTTTAGGACTTAGGTCTGATGGGAAGGCAGCTTGTTGTGAAATTTCCAGCTGGAAATTCATGGAGTGAGTGGACTGAGAAGCCACAAAGGGAGGAGGGAGACAGAGGCTGCAGGTGTCAAGAAGCAAGGCTGGCAGGGATATGGCTGTGTCAGGAGCAGCAGTGGGATTGGAGGGGTAAGCAGTCAGCCTCCCACCCAGCGAGCAGCATGCTCCAGCCGTGTACCAAGGCACAGCAGCAGGACTGTGTTTCCTCCCTAAGTTCTTGTTCAGTCTTACTGTGCTGAGGGCAAGCCATCAGCCTGAATATGTACCAGCATTCTCCTGAAAGGCTACTGGGGAGAGGAGTGTTCCACCTGGGCCACCTTGCTTGGCTTTTCCTGCTGCTGCCCATGCTGTGACTCTTGAGGGTGGTTCTCACCATGCCTGGTTCATCATGCCTAGCACAGCCAACTGCCACACAGGAACAGAGAGCTGACTTACACCTGTGGCCAAGGGCCAGCTCACCTGGAAGAGCTCAAAGATGGTGAGGGTTTTGGGGTGGACAGCCTCATTTGAGGTTTGCTCATGGGGAAACCCTTGTGAGAGGAGCTCCCTCCTTTTAGTCTTGGGGATTACTCCTGGAGAACAGCTTGGGGAGGATGGAGGGACTGGTAGCACAGCTTCCTTCTTGGTTCTGGACAGGGGCTCAGGATTGAAAGAGCTTCCTGCCCTGCCTTTGACAAGAGTTTTTTTTTCCTGGCTTCAGGACCACATTGGAGGCAATTCCATTTTTTTTTTTGCCTGGGATATTGTTCCTTGGTGCTGTGGATGAGTGCCCCAAATGGTATTTGCTCCATACGGGACCTCTTCCCCCTCAGGGAGCCCAGTGCCACAGGACATCTGCAGAGAGAGTGGCACTTTCAGCCCATAGGTTTTGTAGGTGTTGGGCTGTGTTTGAGATCAGTGGAGTTGGGTGGGTCTTTGTGCTGTCTTGGTGAGAGCAGGAATATCATCCATTAACCACAGGAGGAGGCAGACAAATAGTAACACAACCAAGCTATTAAGGAGAGATACACCCTCCCCTGCAGCTTCTCCTTCCCGTCTTCACACTAACTCCTCTTGGCAATACGAGGCTGGTGTGACCTTGTGGTGAACCAGACCATGGCATTGGCTGGTGCGTTCCCGGATGGGGCAGTTGCCCAGAGACAGCAGAAGGGGGTTGCTCAGGCAATGGGGAGCCAGAGCTGTGCCTTGGAGGGCATCAAGGGAGCTGCCATAGGGCCCTATGCTTCCCCTGCCTGGGCTCTGTAGCTGGGCTTGCTCCAAAAGAGGAGCCTTTGACCAGAAACAAACCCAACAGCAGTAAACAGCATGGCTGTCGATAAACAAACCCAAGTCATGCACTACCAGCTGTCCTTCCCTTCCTTCCCTCAGGGCTGCAAGGGAAACATGGTGTTCCAGAAAGAGATTGCTTCAGCATGGCTCTGCCTCTGGGCTCCCTATTGCCCAGCATCGCTGTGGAAGTGCATCAGCACCCCAGTTTGTTCAGGCACCTGGGCAAGCTCCAGAAGGACAACTTGCTAGATTACCAGCCCCCTCTGACAGAGGCTATGGTACCTTCAGGTCTCCCAGCAGGGAGTCCCAGGGCTGCCCTCATTTCCTCTGCTCCCCAAATTAACATGGGTGATGCAAGCCAGCACCAGTGTCTGCACAGCACCATTTCCATGTGAGCAGAACTCTCAGTGGGTCTCTCCATGCTTCCCTGAGGCATCCCTGATGATGCTAACAATTCCAGGCATCCTGGGGCTTTGTGGCTGTGGCACACAGAGTGATGGCTGGTTACACAGGTGTAGCAGTGCCTGTGGGTTGGAATTTGGAGAGGATGAGACTTGCCCTTTCCTGAACTTGTGGCCGGGCTTGTTATTGTCGGTTGTGTGGGAGACTGTTTTGCCAGGGTTTGGACAGATGCAGGGGTGAGCTCCCCACCCCAGGTTGGCTCTCCCTGTCTGATCCTACTTGCATAAAGGTTTTCTTGTTTGCCATGGGTTAGCTGAGCCCAGTGCCAAGAGCAGGAGGTTTGGTCTCTAATTTATTCCCTCCGAAGGAAGTGTCCACCTCAAGCCTTACTCTGGCTCCACACATCAGACCTGAGTCCTGCCATGGTGTTTGGGGAAGCTGAGTTGTTCAGGAAGGAGGGAAGAGGGTGCCAGAGGTTTACAAGTCCTTTTCTTGCTCCATGCCCATGCTGCCATCATGGCTTTCTATTCCTCAGTCCACAGACCATGTGCTGCCCACACAGCTCTTCCGGAGTGGCCACAGAGCGGGGGACGTGACAAGCTCAGCTCTCAGCAGGCAGCATCTTCCCCTCAGCCTAATTTAAAAATCAGCTGGGAAATCTGCAGGCGTGTGTGACTCCTGGAGTCCCCCCAACTCCTAGAACTTGTGGGGATGCCTTTGCCCTGCTGCTTGCCAAAGGCTGCGACTTTGGAAGTGACTGGCTTTGAGCAGGAGTGGGGAGCAGACCCAGCCAGGACATCCTTCCCTTCTCCCTCCTTTTGTTTCTGGGCATTGTGGGGTGCCCCTTGACACAAAGGGCGGGGGGTGAGGGGGTGACGGTCATGGCCCATATCCTGAAGCAGAGTTGCTGTACCCCCATCCATTGTGAAATGGCTGCACTTAGCAGCTGAAGCTGGGTTGGGCTTTGCGAGATGCTGCGGCTGTCTGGGCAGCGAGCAGGATCTTGGCAGGATGGGCAGCTGGCAGCGGGAGTGCGCAGGACTGCGGCTGGTGCCAAAACACACTTTCCTGCCCGCCATCCCCTTTCCCAGTAGGGCTGTGGACATTTCATGCAGAAAGAGGTGGTCAGCCAGGGCCTCTGTTCTTTGGGAATGGGCTGCCCAGGAAGGTTGTGGAGTCTCCTTCTCTGGAGTCATTGAAGACCCGCCTGGATGTGTTCCTGGGTGATTTAATCTAGATGATCCTGCTCTGGCAGGGGGGTTGGACTAGATGATCTTCTAGGTCCCTTCCAACCCCTAACATTCTGTGTGTGTGATTTTGTGTGACCCAAAATAACCCTTGTGTTTTTTTCTCCTAGCTGCTGGCTGTAGCTGACGTGGAGGATTGAGCCAGCCTTGACCCACTGCAGTCCCGGCAGTGGTTGGCCCCCTTGCATTCATCCCAGCTTCTGCCAGGGGGCTGCTGGTCAGCAGGGAGGAATTGCCCCTCCAGATTTTGGTTGCTGGGGAGATGGTGATGCCAAGGGAAGATCATGTTGTTGTTGCTCTGATTTCACTCCTCTGCCCGCCCCTGCCCCACCCTGTAAATTGGAAGCAGCTGTGCAGCCTGGTGTGGCCTCCAAAAACCCTCTGAGTAGGGGCAAAATGTGCTGTGCCCAGCCCCCTAGCAGCCCCTCGGCCAAGTCCTCTGAGTGCAAGGGCAAGGCTCCTTCTGTCCAGCCTCAGGGATGCTCTCCCTGCTGCTCAGGGGCCTCGGGCTCTGGGGCAGCGTGGTCCCTGACCAGCTGGTTCAGCAGCTTCCTCAGGGTGTGGGCAGCTCTTGCCAGCTTTGTGGATTGGTTTCTGGTACTGGCTCCATATGGGAAGGAGCTGGAGCTGGAAGGAGCCTTGCCCCTGGGAGGCAAATGTGCCCCTGGTGTGCAGAAGGTGGTTGGGTGGCAGTTGGCAGCGAGCTGCTGTGGGCAGGTGCTCTTGCTGCTGGTTGCCTGCCAGCTTTTCCTGTCCTTTCAGAAGCAGCCTTGTTGTGGGGATGAGCAAGTACACCCTGGGCTTAGTCTCTCTGGGGGCAGAGGAACCCCTGTGAAATGCAGAGTGGCAATTGATCTGGGGGAGTGTGTTTGGAGCTGAGCTGAGCCCTCCAAGCCTCCTCTGCCAGGGGCTCTGTGCATATTGGGGCTCCATGCATAGCTTGGGGAAGGATTTAGAAGGGCTTTTGAACTTTCCAATGATTTCACAGCTGCACCCCCCACTTTGTCCTTCATTGAAGGGCTGATTTGAGGTCCTCCCAGCTGTAACTTAATCCCCATCCTTCTCCCCCAGACCCTCACCACATGTTGATCTGCGCTTAGCTCCTTTGGTTCGTTACTGGACTGACTCCCTCCTGGGTCTGCCAGTGATCGCAGTTCTAGGGCAAGGAACATGAAGCAATGAAGGAGAAATCCTCTCCACTCTCCATCCAAGCACCCTGGGGCCCACCAGTGGCAGCTGGCCTCCTGTCATGCTCTTCCCCTCCAGTACTGCTCTCTGCGTGGTTACCTTGGGGTAGCTATCTGTTGCTGGTAGATTTGGCCCTACCCAGACCAGGAGAAGGCAGGGTTTGGAGAAACTCATCTTGCTCCTCTTTCATTGCCTGTCTATGGGACTTAATCCCTTGAGTATCTTCCTATGAGTACATTGAGTCCTTACCTTTGGACTCAGCTGGCCATGAGCTGTTCTCATGCTGTCTTGCTATATACTTCCCCTTTACTCATCCCACTTTCACTCCTTTCAGATGCTGATGGGGGAATGGGGACACGGTCCCATAGGCTCAGCCCATTCCTCTGAGGTGCTGTTGCAGCTGCCCAAGGTGTGGCTGACTGAGATATCATGTGTACAGACAGACAGGGATTACTCTTGAGCAAGCCCGAGCATGACTGAGGGAAGCTACTAAAGCAAGGAAAAATATCTGGCAGCCATGCCCCAGGGGGTCTCACCTAAATGCTGCCCCAGCCTACCAGGGACCATCCCTCTTCCCATCCAAGCAGGTGGAAATAAGGAGTGTCACCTGCCTGCAGGACTGCTGAGCTGTGGGCAGGCAGGAGCCAGCACCATGCCTTGTGCTGTGGCATGGTTGGAATTGCCTCTGTCCTCCATGCCTAGCTGACCTGGTATGTGGTGGCCTGTGCCACTGCTGCACCAAGCCTCAGGCTCCCCCATGGAAGGAGAACCTGCTCCCAACTAGAGGCTGCCTCTGGCTGCTCCTTGTGCTGCCAGCTGATTTTTACATTAATGGTGTCCGATTGTTCTCCCCAAAGGTCCTGTAGGGGTTTCTCTGTTGGGAAGCGGAAACAAAATGGGCTTCCTCCCATTGTGCCTCTTCCTGACGTGGCCCCCAGACTGACCCCAGTGGAGCACCCCTTCCCGCAGCAGCCCCCCTCGTGTGGCCCCAGGGCAGAGCCAGGCAGCATCTCCACTGGCCACGCCAGCACCATGAGGTGCTCAGATCAGCCCTGTGGACCAAGGCTGGGGTGATGCATCCCCACGCTATACCCAATCCCGCAGTGGTCCAATGGGAAGCCATGGCCAAGTGGCATGAGCTTGGTGTGAGCTTCTGTGCCTCCCATAGTGGGTCATCCCCCTGCACATTCCCACCTCCAGGCAGCCCTGGAGGTGTTGAAAGCTGCCTGGAGATGGTTTCTGCCTGTTTTGGGAGGTTTCTGCAGCTGCACTGAGTGGAGCCTTCATCAAATCCCTCTCTCTGCACTTGGGAGAAAGGGTCTTTATTTATCTAAATTTGAAAAAAAATGGAGCCTGAACCTGGCCCTAGAGAGATGTGCCTCCCTCCCCAGCCTGCTGAGAAGCAGGTCAGGGTTGTGGCTTGGAGTGGATGGTCTTTTCCCTTGGGAAGAGGGAAACCAGCTCCTAGGGAGAGCCCCTGTGAAATGTGCCTCAGCAAACAGGCTCCCGAGAGCAGCTTATCTCTTCCCCCTCTGACTCCTCCTCAGATATGACGTCCTCCCTTAACTCCTGCCCCACCGGGTGCTCTATCTCCTCTTGCACCCCCAAAACACTGGCCTTGGAGCCAGCAACTGCTTTGATATTTGTGGGACTTTTCCTGCCTCTCCCAAGGCTGTGCCGTCCTCACAGTCCTGTGGCCTGAAGTGACCAGGAGCAAGGGTCTGGGACCAACCTGTTCTTCTGGTAAGCTTCTTGCTGTGACATTAAAATGACCCTCTGCAGTAGTTGATGAGACGCTAGCAGGAGCACCCAGCTCTGCTCCAGGAGGTGTGTGTGGGGGTGCCTGGAGGGGTTTTGTCTGGCTGGGGACCGTGGGTGCTTGGGCTTGGGCACTCACTCTGCACTAAGGAGAGAGGTGTGTGCGTTTGTTGTGGTGCTGCCATCGCTCGAGGCCCCTTGATGGTGTTACAGACCAGTGTCATGTCTGGGCTGGAAACCCACTCAGCAGCCCCAATGAGGAGGTGGATACCCACAGCCTTCTGAGACTTGGTCATGGGTAGAAGAGTCCCAGCCATGTTACCTGGGGCAGTTTAACAGATGGCTCTGCCCTGTCACTGCCCACTCCCTTCTCCCTGGTGGTAAACCCTTCAGGGACAGCCCTGAAGTCCCATCCTGTCCCATCCCAGTAAGTTCCCCAGCCCTGGGGAATTTACTGACTGGCCAGGTTGCTTTACCTGCTGGGACTGAGGGCCCCTGGAGAACATCTCAGGGTTCCTTGTACTCTCTAGATAAGGGACTTTTCAGCTGTCTGGTGTGCACAGTTGAAAACACACCACAGGGCTGAATGCTCCCCCCGCGCCTCCCTGTGCCACCCGGCATCTGAGATAACGGCCGGCGGTGGGTGCTGGGAGTGGGAACAGCTCTGTGGGGAGTTTGCCACAGGCCTAAGGGCAGAAAGGGTCTAGAGCTTCCTCTCCTTTTGCCCATGGAGGGAGTGGAGGGAGCAAGGTGAAGCAGGTCAGAAATGTTGCCCAGGGACACTCACCTCTGTGTGAATGAGGATGCTGCACGGGGCTGTCTTGCAGGAGACTTTGCTTGCCAAGCCCTGACAATGAGGAGGGAGAAATGCCCCTGTTCTGCTCCCTGGCTAAGCTCCCTCCTCAGGATGAAGGCAGGAGCAGTGCTGGAGGGAGCATATGGTGCAGCAAGCCTGTTTGCAGAGAGGCAGAGCTCAGAAAGAAAAAAAATAGGAAGTGTTATCAGCCCTCTGATGGAAACTGCTCACAAAGCACACCAGGATTAGGAAGCTGGCTGCAGTTTGTTCAAGGGATGGGGGATCAGAGGAAGAGAAACCATAGCAGAAAAGCTAGATGAAGCTGCTTCTTCTGCTACAGAACAACCTGAGCAGTTTCTCCCACCTTTTGAGGGGCTCCTCAGAGCATCATCAGAGGAAAGGTTAGAAAGCAAAACTAAACAGCAAGGCAATGTTCTCCAGAAGGAAAAGGAGGGTGAACTGGCCATCTGTCACATGTGACCTCTAGTCATTCATTCACAACTGCCTCAGCCCCAGAGGACTGGCAGGGAGGAAGATGTGACATTCATTTCTAGGAAGGGCTGGAGGGAACTTCAGAGAAAAGCTGCTGCATGCCCTGGGTGTCTGCGCAGGGACAGGGCGTATGGGCAGGTCGGGAAACTCCAGTCATGGGGCCCCTGAGCTGGAGGACTGAGCTTTTTAGGTTCTTTGGGCTCATGGCACCCACACCAATTCCCAAAAAAAAAAACCCCATTCATCCAGGGCTTTCAGCCCACTTTTTAAGGAAACTGGCTGGTCAAGAGAGAAAGTCCTCACATGGCTCCATATTTGGTACAAAAACAGGAAGGAGGGTGTAGGAGTTAGTGGTCAGTTTTTGTGGTGGAAAGAGATCATGGCATTGAGTCCCATGTTTTTTCAGCACATTTGTGAGTGACCTGGAAAAGGGAATGAGCAATAGGATGACAGGGCTTCCTGAGGGGATTGGATTACTTATGTTCATGGGGACAAATGCCAGATAGGAAGACTACAGAAGACCATTACAACATCAGGCAATGGGCAGATGAAGTGCAATTTAGATAAATATCAAGTGATAGCCGAGAAGGGGGGGGGGTGGGGGGGTGGGGAGTGGGAAGAAAGTCCCAGACAACAAACAAGATTATACAATTAGCTGACCACTCGCAGCAGGGCCTGAGGCTGTTTTGATAGCTCAGTGTGCACAAAAACACATCAAATCAGTCAACTTTGTGAGGAACAAAGCAGGAAAGCCTTGTGCTGCTCTTCAAATTGGCATCCTATCCCCTCCCAAACCCTGTGTGCCTCCAGCCCCAGCATCTCTGGAAGGGATGGAGGGAGACAAGGAAGGCTGGGAGGAAAGCAACAAGAACTGAAGGTGTAGAGCCATGCCTGGATGACTAAGTGAGCTAGAATTTCTCTGTTTGGAAAACGTGCTGCAGGGTGGATACAATCCAGGCTTGTAAAGCTGTGGCTGGCATGGAGAAGCCACTCCAATGTTCATCCACCCTTTGGCAGTGAGGATGAGGGAGCCCTGGCTGAGGCCCTCGCATGGGGAAAGAGGCTGCCCTTGCGCAGAGGCTCCTGAGTCAGAGGAGGAAGCAGAGAGTTCACAGAAGTGAAACCTACCACGGGCTGCAAAACACATGAACAGCATGTCCCTTCCAGCTCAGAGGCTGGGGGAGCAGTCAGGGAGTAGTCTGTGTCTGTGCCATGCTTATATGAGACTGGCCTCTGGTTTGGCCCAGGCTACCTAACCTTATTTTGGGAGGGCCTTTGTTTGTCCCAGCGCTCTGGTAATGGTGCACACTCACACACACTCATATGTCTTGTGAAATATAAGCACGTGTCCTCACAGATTGTGACTGAAGGTGGAAGCAGGCAGGACTCTGCCCAGGAGTCTTGTTCCCCAGATCCCAGCACAAGGTAGGAGGACCCATAAGTGGCACTTTTAGAGTTCAGGCATGCATATGAAATGTCATGAAACGGGTGGTCTTGTAGTGTTTCCCATCCTCCAGCTGAGTCATGGCCACCAGCGCTTCATGTGACTTGCACACCCCTGCTGGGCTTGTTCCCTGCCCACAGGTAAACCACCATGGGTGCCCAGATCACCATTCCTTCCAGGAGGGCTCTGGTGTCACCCAGGAGTGTGAGCGGATGTAGGTGATGGGGTGAAGCCTGGTGAGGCATCTGGCTCTCCCCTATCTTGGCTGTGCTTGAAGGAACTGCTGACATCCCTGCAAATTGATCCCCTGTAAGTTGTGGCAGGAGGATACGGGGTGGTTGCCATCAGCCCTGAGTGCAAGGGCAGGGCTATGCTTGGTATGGCATAAAGGGCTTTCCTTTAATGAAATGGTGTTTCTGGGTATAACCCTGTCGCATGCCAGCCCTGTGAAATTAATCTTGAGTGGAAAGCAGAGTGTGCTGTGCTCACCTTCAGTGGAGGCAGCAGGAGGAAAGGTGAAGTGTGGGAAGGGAGAGGTAGGGAAATCTCTGCAGCCCAGACAAACAGCTGCCTGCAGGCATGGCTGTCCTGTAGTGCAAACTTCCACTGAGGTTAGATGGTTTCGGTGATATTTTTTTACTTTGTTCCCGCTGTAGGATCCCAGGGTGTGGCCGTCAATGGGACTGCATGGCCCAACACCTCACTTGGTGCCTATCAAGGTCTTTGTGTGGTGTGAATGGGCAATTAAATCTGTGCTATCTCTTGTTTGTACCTGGTCAGAGGTGCTGGCCTGTGGTTTGTTAAGCCTGCTCCTTGTTATCTCGCTCCTTCTGCTTATACATCACTTCCAAGTGGCTAAGGCAGACAGCTCTAGGGAACAAGATGGATATCCTTACACCACAGCCTCACGTCACTTCTACTTTTTCCTGCACCCCCAGGTAGTGCAGCCACCAAGCTGGTGGCTGGGCTAATCATCAAGAGACTCCTCCAGGAGGTGGTTAGAGCTGTGCTATGCCAAACTAGCGGCTTGAGGGTGGCCACCACCCTGCAGTCCCTTACCCCGGCCTCTTTTGGTAGGTCTGCTCTTGCTGGGCGGGAGAAGGGTTACCACCTGTTGCTGGTGTTGGTTCAAGTGACATTTTCTGTTTGTGGTAGGGCTGTTTGTAAGAGCTGGCAGCTAGACTTGTTTCCTGCTGTAATGAATGCTGACCCGTGCACCCCTTGGCAGGCACTGGCTCTTTGTGGAAAAAAATTAGGAGGCACTTAGCAAGTGAGACAGAAAATAAACAGAGCAAGCAGGAGACTTCGGCGGGCAGCTGGGCAGTGCCCGCAAGGAGGTCAGGCTTCTGACGCATGGATGTGGGTGCTCTCCAGACAGAAGCAGGAGGTGTCTGGGAAAGCAGCATGGCAGAGAAGCACACAGTGCCCTGCCCCAATCCTTCTGCCTCTTTCCTTGCCACCTCCTCCATTACACCCATCTCTTCCTCTCTTCCCTGGGTGCCTGGGCAGCAGGACCTAGGCTGTGTGCCAGCTGTGGTACTTGACACCTCTTCTCCTCCTCCTCTCCGGATGCCACTATATCCACATGGCCCACATGACTGGATCTGGGGCCTGACTCTCACCCCTAAGAGGAGGGGAGCACAGAAGGGGGCATGCCTCACTGCCTTCAAATACACTCAACACTGGGATTGTTCTGACTTTGTCTTCTCCAGGTACGTCTGCAGGGTTGGTCCCTGCCCCGGTTTCTTGGAGCACAGAGATGACCTGCTGGGAGCTGTAGGAGAGGAGCCACAGGCTTGGCTGAGCAAGGGACAGTGTGTTGAGGTCTTGCTGGGGACCCATGGGAGGAGCTCGTGTTCTCCTGCCTGCTTTGAGGTGATGTCAGTTTGCTTGGGACAAGCAGTGGCCCTTGGCAGGCCTTTTGTATGTGAGAGGGTGGCAGTCGTGCTTGCAGATCCCCCTGCTAATCCAGAGTCCGGGCTCAGGGTGTCTCCTACCCAGAGAGTCACTGGCAGGCTGCCAGGAAGGGATTTTGGGATGTTTTCTCTGAAAGCCTGGGTGGGTCACAAGGGCGAAACAGGAGCTGTCATGAGCTGTCTGCATGGAAAGGCAGGGGAGCAGCACTGAAGACGGCTCCAGAGTCAAGGGGTGGCACCTGACAGTTTGGTGGGGCTCTGGGTCCCATCCAGACATACCCGTTGTCCTGCTCTAGCTTTTCCAAACAGCCAAAGGGCTTCCCAAATCCCTCTTCTCATCCCACCGGCTCCATCACAGCTCTAGGCTCCCCCACCTTAAGGATAACACCGGGGGAAGGAGGGGAGCTGTGCCCAGCACCGGGCGCGCACCTGCGGCGGGGTATCGGGCTTCGCTGCTTTTCAGGCACGCCAAGGCTGACGGGGACTACAGATCCCAGCATGCTGCTCCCTGCCCGCCTCCCCCCACCACCTGGCAGGGTGCGGGCAGGGATGCCGTAGCCGGTAGCGGCGGCGCGGGCAGCGAGGGGCATGCCCCGCGGGGTTCAGGGGCTCAGCGCCGGGAGCCCCGCTGCCGATGAAGCCCTGGGAGAGGTGCAGGAACATCCCACGCTGCACCGCCCGGACTGGAAAAGAACAAGGCAGGCCTGCGGCTTCCCCGGGGCGGCTGATCTCGCTCTGCCCCGGCAAGAGGGGAAGGGAGGGAGAGGGAAAGGTCCCTTGTCGGGCCTGCCTGCGGGGGGAGCAACTTCCAGACGGCGGCGGGGGCTGTGGAGATGGCGATGGGGGAGAAGGAGAGATGGGGAGAAGGAGTGGTGGGCGCCAGGGAGGAGACGGCAGTGCCAGGGACGCCCTTGGATTTCCAAGGTGACCCAGGAAAGGGCTTCGAGAGCCCCAGGGAAGCGGGAAGTGGAAATGCGGGGTTTGCGCGGTTCTGGGCAGACAGGCTGCTCAATGAAGTGTTGCCTTTTTGTGCCACCATGCCCCGGGTGTTGGAGAGAGGTGGGGAGGGCATAGGGGTGTGGGCTTCTGCTCGCAGCCCCAGGATTGGGAGCAGAGAGCTGCAAGCTCACAAATCCCTTAAGAACCTGCTTTGGAGCAGCTGTGCAGCTGGCGCAGAGCAGCCCGAGCAGCTCAGGAGAGCAGTTTGCCTCTCGGAGGGAAGGCCGGCTTTCCCGTGGCCAGCAGAACGGGGCTGTGTGTCTCAGCCCCTCGGCTGAAGGACTCTTGAGCCACAGGTTTCCAAAGCCACTGCACTGTGCTCTCGTCGTTTATCAGCTCTTTTTGGCTCCTGATACTGGAACACTTGCCTGGCAGCAAGTCTTGGGGTTAAAACCAGCACTGCCCCTGCCTGGCCTCAGTCCCTCGCTACTCCATAAAATCCTCTGTTTGCTTTCTAGACGGAGAGCAGCCACGAGACCTGCTGAGACCTGTTCTGGCTCTTGCCACATAAGATGACAGCAAGAGACGGACCTCAAGATAGGTAATGATAAGCTTCAGTGTAGGTGTAGGGACACAAGTAGGCTACCAGGAGGTAAAAGAGGATGGGGGGACACAGCATCTGGAAGACCTTCTCTGGTACATGCACATGAAGCTGTCCCTTCCCTGAGATGCTCTCGTCAACTTTTCCATAACAAATGGGCTTTAAAAGAGTCCCTGACACTGGGACATGTCTTGGGAGCAACCCCGCTCTGCTTACAGCTGCTGTGCATCTGGGTGCTATGTGCTGAAGAGCAGCCAGCCTCCTCCCACTATTCATACCCTCCTGGGGAGGGCCTTCCACAGCTCCTCTGTGGTGCCCCATCTCCAGCAGCCCAGGCTAGCAAGAGCTGGGGGACAGGGACAGGGCAGTAAATTTCTTTCTCCTGGTGATTCCCACTGTGGGGCTCAGGACAGACAGACGCGAGGGCAGTCCCCTGCCCTGCCCGGCATCCTGGTCCAAACTAATTTGTCCCCTCCACAGGTACAAGGCTGTCTGGCTGATCTTCTTCATCCTTGGCTTGGGAACACTGCTGCCATGGAATTTCTTCATGACTGCCAGGGAGGTGAGGGCTTGCTTCCCACTGCTGCCCATAACACTAATTGTCCCCTGTCACATCTTGGGACCATGGTGTAGGTGTGTCAGCACAGCATAGCATAACGACCCCGTGTTTGCATGCAGGAGATAGAAGCATGAGTGACCTGGGTGGATGAGTGGCACTGAAGCAGCAGGAGGGCTGGGCATGGGGCCTGAGAGGGGACAAGGGTGGCCTGAGCGTGCTGTGGGGGGACTTCACAGCATCTCAGCCCCACCAGTCTTCTTCCCTCACAGTATTTCATCAGCCGCCTTGCGGATGTGGGGGAGGTGCGCCAGTTCGGGAACCAGACCGGTGAGGCTACCGGGTCCCCCTCCTACCTGCAGTCCATGTTTGACAACTTCATGACTCTCTGTGCCATGGTGCCTCTCCTCATCTTCACCTGCCTCAACTCCTTCATCCACCAGAGGTGAGCCTTGCCCCATTCTTGCCCCTGCCAGCCATAAGGCCACCATAGGGCATCTATAGGGTTCTGGCCCATCCTCTATCCTGGCATTGAGCCAAGCCACAGCCCCTTAAGCCAAAGGCAAAACATCAGTCTCCTGTGCTGTCATTTGACTGGGATTCCCATGGAGAACTTTACCCCAGCCTTTTGGGGGTGAGTTTTCCTCACTGAGATCCTCTCTTGTAGGATTCCTCAGCAGATACGCATCTCGGGCAGCCTGGTGGCCATTGGGCTGGTGTTTTTAGTCACTGCAATCATGGTGAAGGTCACCATGGAGCCTCTTCCCTTCTTCGTCTTTACCATGATCAGCATTGTCTTCATCAACTGTGAGTGAGGCAGCGGGGAGAAGGAAGGGGGCACAGCCCCATGGCTAGGGCTGATCTCTGTGGGAGAACAGCACAAACCTCACTGCGGGAGAGACAAGGCGGAGGGGGATCTGTCTTGCCTCGCAGGGCAGTTCCCCACAGAGGTACAGTCCATCTTTGCCTTTGGTTTATCATTTCTGCTCCTCTTTCCCCTTCACAGCCTTTGGTGCCATCCTCCAGAGCAGCCTCTTTGGGCTGGCAGGGCTCCTGCCAGCTAGCTACACCGCTCCCATCATGAGTGGGCAGGGCTTGGCGGGTACCTTTGCTGCTTTGGCGATGATCTTCAGTATTGCCAGTGAGTAATCCCTGCCCCGCAGGTGACGGGGACTTCCCAGAGCACTGTCGTCAACAGGATCTGCTGGGGTCACACTGTAGGTTTGGGTGGGAGGTGGCAGCAGGGCCTTGCTCCTTTCAGTCCTTGTCATCTAATGCCTTTTTCCCCCCACATCTCCTCCCATCCTGTGCTGCCAGTTGGCGCCCAGCAACCTGAAAGCTTCATTGGCTACTTCACCACAGCCTGCGTGGCGATCGTGTTGGCTATTGTCTCCTACATCCTTCTGCCTCGCATGGTGAGACTGTCATCGTGGTTGGGAGGGGTGTGGACACATGGGACCTTTACACATCACAGCATAAGGACTGTGGCCTGCTAGCACTCCGGCCTTGGCTCCTAACATCTACCTCCTGGGACAGGGCAAGCTCTCCCATGTCCTGAGATACCTCTCTGGGATACTTTCCAATTCAGATACCCCAGTATTCTTGGGGTACCATGGAAATGAGCCCCTGGGTGAGTGGGAATCAGCATTGGACATAAATGGAAGGAATACTTTGCCCGTATTTATTACCACAATGTTCCTGGCAGCTTGCTTTCCTCACACATCAGTGAGTTTTCCATGGCTGTCTCTCCACAGGATTTCTTCAGATACTACTCCATGAAGGACAAGACGGAGTACCGTGTGTACAATGCAGAGCTGGAGACCAAGAGAGACCTAATTAAGAATGGTGAGGGGCTGAGAGGAGGAAGAGGAAGGAAAAAAAGGAAAAGCTGAGAGAAAGAATGAGGCAGAAAGACAAAATTAGATCTCAGCTTTCTGTGGTCTGCTATGCCCTCCTTGTGTCTTTCCCTGCAGATGAACCCAATGGTATGGAGCAGAATAACTCAAAGATCATCCCTATCCACAACCCTGACGAGAAGCCCTCAGTGATTGCTATTTTTAAGAAGGTCAGTGAGTTGCCAGCAATCCCTGCCCTGCCCCCCTCATATCAGGCGATGGGCACAGGTGTAGGAGAGCATGAGGAGAGACCAGCCCTGCACTGGTCTCTTGCCTTGTGTTTGGTACCAGCCTCTTTCTTTCATCTGCCTAGCTCTGGGTCATGGCTGTATCTGTGTGCTTTGTCTTCACTGTCACCATCGGCGTCTTTCCTGCCATCACAGCTAAGGTGTCCACTGTCCTTGGAGAAGGAAACAAATGGGGTAAGTGTGGCCAGGTTTGGGGTGGGGCAAGAGGAAACTGGGAACAAAATAAATGGGAGAAGAGAAAGTGGAATTTGAAGTAGCAGGTATATGTGGTGGGTTAACCCTGGCTGGATGCCCAGTGCCCACCAAAGCTGCTGTATCATTCCCAGGCAGTTGGACAGGAGAGAGAGAAGATAACGAAAAGTTTGTGAGTTAAGGTAAGGATAGGGAGAGGTCACTCATCAAATTACTGTCATGGGCAAAACAGACTCAACTTGGGGAAAATGAACTTATTATCAATCAAGTTAGAGCAGGATACTGAGAAATAAAACATAAATCTTAAAACATCTTTCCCCCACCCCTCCCTTCTTCCTGGACTTAACTTCAATTCTGAGTTCTCTACCTCATCCCCACCAGCAGCACAGGGGGATGGGGAATGGGGGTTGTGGTCTGTTCATCACACATTGTCTGGGCTGCTCCTTCCTTCTCAGTGGGAAGACTCTTCACAGTCTTCCCTGCTTAGTGTGGTGTCCCTCCCGTGAGGGACAGTCCTTCATGAATTTCTTTGTTGTGAGCCCTTCCCACAGAGTACAGTTCTTTATGAACTGCTCCAGCATGGGTCCCTTCCACGAGGTGTAGTCCTTCAGGTACAGACTGTTCCAGTTGGGTCTCTCATGGGTCCACAGGTCCTGTATGGCTTCTCATGGGGTCACAGCTCCAGTAGGGTTCCTTCACAATCTGCAAGTGGATATCTGCTCCACCATTAACCTCCAGGAGCTGCAGGGGGACAGCCTGCCTCACCATGGTCTTCACCACAGGCTGCTCTGGTGCCTGGAGCATGTCTTTCCTGTCCTTCCCTGACCTTTGGTATCTGCAGTGTTGTTTCTCTCACACCTCTCTCTGGCTGCAATTGTGTAGTTTCAAGTGGTTTTTTCCCCCCTTCATTTATCATATTTATCACTGATTGGCTTGGCCTTGGCCAGTGGTGGCCACCTTGGAGCCAGCTGGCATTGGCTCTGTCAACACAATGGAAGTTTCTAGCAGCTTCTGACAGAAGCCACCCCTACAGCCCCCACCACTATCAAAACCTTGCCATGCAAACCCAATACAGTATGTCTGAAGGGACAAGGAAACCACTGTGCATGATGGTTTAGATGCAGACACTGGCCTGGACAGCCCTTAGTTGGAAACCAGGAGGATCTAGGTCTGAAAGACAGCCTCCAGGCAATTGTTGGGAGGACCTGGAGCACCCTATGACCTTTTCCCCTTCCACAGGTCTCTATTTCATCCCTGTCTCCTGCTTTCTGCTCTTCAATGTTTTCGACTGGACAGGACGAAGTCTCACTGCTCTCTTCACATGGGTAAGCATGGGGCAGGTAGCAAATGTCCAGGTAATCTCCATCCCCAGGCCCTCAGCCACGGCTCTCGCTCAGGCTGCCATCCATGGCTTGGTGCTGGAAGGCAGTGCAGAGCTGATTCCTGCCTTAGCTTTAATTCCTAAGGAGAGAGTTATGGGTCAGAGGCGAGAACTACAATGTCACCCTGTCCTCCTCCCACCTCTCTTTTAGCATGGCTTGGATGTAGCTGCCTCCTCCATTTCAGCCTCTCTGTAAACAAACCTTCACTCCAGCTAGGCAAACGGCGAGACAAGACAGCAGCAGGGGGAGAGGGTGAATGACAGGGCAGCCCAAAATAAAACCTCTGGCCTCCACACAGGACACAGCTGCGTTAAGGAGCCTTGTCCTGGGAGCAGGACAGAGCCATGCCATGTAGGTCATAGAACTGTCCCCTGCCTGGCTCAGGGCTGCTGTGATGGGTGGTGGTCAAGGCAGGGAGCTGTCCTGTCTGTGTCTCTTCCTGCCCTTCACCCGCACACCCCCCAGGCACCATTTCTCCCTGTATTGTTCAGGCTGTTTGTTTTGAGAAACTCCTTGATACCATGTGCTGTGGGCTCTGTCCAGGCCTGACTTCTCCACAGCCTGGAGCTGCTTCTCCCCTGGCTATCACTGCTGGCTGCCCTTGGCCTTGGCCACGAGCCGCGTTGCCTGGTGTCCAGCTTGTAGCCTCCGTGGTGGGATGACCCAGCAGGAGACGTTTCCAAAACAAGACACTGTGGAAACTCTGACTGCCTGTGGTTTGGGCCTCATTTCCCTGGTTGGGGCCCCACTTGCTCCTTTTCTCCTCCTTGAGCAGGAGAGACTGCTGCTCTTGCCAGTTTGCCCACAGACACAGCAGCTGGACTAACCTCAGCTTCCCCCCATACTCATGAAGCATCCTACTGCTGCACCAGCCTGGCAGCTCTCAAGGCAGCTGTGGGTCTCTCCTGACCCCAGACCAGTGAGCCCTGTCATCTGATATCCTGGCACCTCTCTGAAGGCACCCCAGAAGGAATCATACACATCTTGTACCTGAGGCTGCCTCATTCCAGCTGCAGGGACAGCACAGGAGACAGTGGCTTCTTCGTCCCAGCCTCACATGTCCAAGGACTCTGTCAGGATCCGACGAGACTGTAACTCAGTCTGTGCCTTTCCCAGCACTGTCCAGAACAGCTCCAGCATAATCCCTTTCCCATATTGCTGGATCTTGTCCCACTTGGCATGGGAGGCTGAAGAGACGGTTAAAGCCCCGTTTGCAGGCTCGGAGGTGCCAGAGAGGATTTAACCTCAAACCAGCATTATCCTGCACGGTGGTTTGCTGCAGGAGACTGTGAACATGCACCAGGCTCTCCTGTCTGTCTGTTGTTTCCAGCAAGGGCTAAGCAGTTGCTCACAAGCCCAGCTCAGTATTTTTCCTCTAGTGCTGCTGCTCTCCACGTCAGTGGGGATAGGATTTATAGACCTTGTAGGACCTCCTTACCACAGCAGGGGGTGATGCTGAGATTTGTTCCAGCAGAAAAAGTCTCTCAACAACTTTGCCATCTCCACGGTGCAGTAGGGATGGCTCCTGTACAGCCCCTGCTGGCAAGCCGTGGAATGGGGAATGTCTGTCTGCTTCTCAGCTGCTCAGTGACCTATGTTTTTCTCCCAGCCCGGGAAGGACAGCTGCCTCCTGCCGGCATTGGTGGCCCTCCGTGTCATCTTTATCCCTCTTTTCATGTTGTGCAATGTGCAACCCCGTAACTACCTGCCCGTCATATTCTCCCATGACGCCTGGTACATCATCTTCATGATCATCTTCTCCGTCTCCAATGGCTACCTGGCCAGCCTTTGCATGTGCTTTGGGCCCAAGTAAGTAAGAGTTTGGGAGAGGGGTAGGGCTGGATAGATCCCCAGATGCCAGCCCCAGCATCACTCCTAGTGCCTGGCTCTGTCCAGCTCTGGCATCTGGAGGAGATGCAGATGCAGAGGGAAATGGCCACACTGCCCCAGGGAAGACAACCCCAGTGTGCCATCTCCCAGCATCAAGCCTCCATAGCCTAGAGATGAGGAAGCAATTGTTTGGGTTTCCCATTGCCCCTGCTGAGGAAGGGGTTGGGGCACCCGGGGAAGTGGGGGTCCTTGGTGCTGGGAGCTTCAGAGCTACCTGCCTCATGCACCTTTTTAATGAGCCTGTAACACAGAAGCAGGTTCCTGGCACCAGGGTGGTATTTGCTCTTGCTGTTCCTCTGCCACAGAGAAGCACAGCTTCTTGCTCTTCTGTGACCTCCTCCCACCTCTCTGTTGACCTCCCAGGGCACACATGCCTGATGACTGGTCTGACACCTGTTTCTCCCCTAGGAAAGTGCTTGCCCACGAAGCAGAGACAGCTGGAGCCGTCATGGCCTTTTTCCTGTCTCTGGGCTTGGCCCTAGGAGCTGCCGTCTCCTTTCTGTTCCGAATTCTCATCTAGCAGAGGCACCTGGAGGGTGCAGGGACACTGAGAGACGGCTCCACATCCTCTGAGGCCCTGGACACCTCAGCGCCGTGGGGGAGAACACCTCACGGCTGCCCCTGCCAAGTCACACTGCCATGGCAGATGTTACACCCAGGGACGGTTCCACTCCTGCAGGGTTGGCCTGGCTCCTGCCACGCTCGGCTGTGTGATGCCTTCAGGCCTACGTGCCTTCTCCCACCCTGTGCTGTGTGTGTGCAAGACCCCCAGGATCGCACAAAGGTCCAGCTGCCTCCCACGCTGCAGAATTTCCCCAGCTCAAGGCTGAAAGCCATTCTCAGCCTTCTCCTCTCTTGAGTTGAAGGCTAGTATTCAGTGTTACTCCCTCTCTTGCCCTTGTTCCCAAGGCACCTAGGGACTTGCTCTCCTCTCCTTCCAGGGAGCCTGGAAACATCCCACACCACTTCAGAGACTCACTTGGATGGGGCCAACCTCCCCATCCCTGCTCTCTGCTCTGTGCACAGCATCCCATGTAAAGAGCCAACACCATGGCTGGGCTGAGGGAGAAGGTCTCCATACCCCATCTTTGCTCCCTCTCCTTGTCTTTTGTTCCCTACTTACTTTTTTGGGTAATTTTTCCAGGTTTTTTTCTGCTTTCTAGTTGTGTGACAGGTCCCACTACAGGCTGTGAGAGGAGAAGCAGCAACTCCCCATCCCTTCCTCCCGCCCC